>QKWP01001211.1:55902-69691 GCA_003550325.1 Gigaspora rosea | reverse complement strand
GTTGAAAATTTCTCCAAGCATTAGCCGTTAGCAATTTCCTGGGACCATACGTTTGCTCATGGAAGATATGCTTGCAAGGAAGCATATATTTTCAAAAAAAAAAGGCAGTGACATTCAAGTATCATTAACCCGGGCAATGCTTTCCCTTTTTCTATTCTACTCTCAACAGCAAAAACTTCACCAACTATTAATTTTTGAATCGGAAAGGGGAATTTGTGAATCTCCTAAATTATATCATCGTCAATACCGGGGGCAGAAATTTTTTTAACACGAAATTCGAAAGCAACAAAATCCGAATCCGAACGCCTTTTTAAATCAAGTGCAACGATGTTATTACATGCACCGATTAAACTGTAATAAGAGGAAGTCGTTCTCTTTAACTTGCTATAGTATGATTCCAAAGCGTTCGTCGATGTTACTTGCAAAAGTAACGGAGAATGCTGGCGGGCCCACAACGCCCACTGGTGTGTATTTTTCAAATAGTACCTTGAAATGTATCTTTTAATAGCGGGAAGGGCACTTTCATTAATTGATTTTTGGACAAGCATCTCACAACCGATCTTCGTTCGCTTGTGCATGGCTTGGATCATCTTGCTCCTAGTTTCCGATTCGTAGATTTTATTCATCCAAGTCCACATAACATATACGGTGCAAAGAACTACCTCACATTCCTGCTCGCCTTTTTGGAGACCTGGGAAAGCCGTTATAATACTTCTGGCTTCTACGCTGCTTTGGTCTGATAAAAAATATCGAGGTTTCCAGGAGCTACAAAACCGCCACATTATCACCAACGCTTCCGCGACCGTATCACTGTCTTCATTACTAACGAAAAAATGTCTACCGACATCCCAACAACCGTATCCATCCTGAATATATAGCGTAAACAGACGCCAGTCGTATTTATTGGTCTTGTGTGTAGAGTCGATCAAAGTAAGCCATCCATGCCGTTGAAGTTTTCGAGTTGTTTTGGATGTGCGAAAACAAAGCCATGAGTAGATTGATGCTGAATTCGGAACAATTCAACAAGATACCCTTCTTTTTCTAAAAAAGAAACTGCATCACGAATATCTTGTGTTAGGTTAGAGGCACCGACAAAATGAGAATTTTGAGGTCCACGAACTTTATACTTTATGTTGGCAACCCCCCTCCATTTTAGCTCTTTTACGCTCGTACTAAGATCCAGCTTTTCAGTGGCATACTCTTTAACCGCATTAACTATTGCGGGAGCGGAATAATTTTTAACTGCCTCTTTTTCTACCAAAGCTCGGACTGCTTGGGACCGCTTTAATCTTTCACTTTCTTCTAGATCATGAGTATGGTCAGGAGAACTTGGAATACGTTCAACATGCACTTTCTTTTCGGTAACCAGCCACGTTACTTTTATTTTTGCGGAACATAAGTTCGCATCTCGAACCTTTGTTTTTCGTTGTTTCTCACTTGGAACATCTTCTTTGCGTGTGCTTGATTTAAAGGGCTTGTTAAAACAGTATACGAAGGTTTTCCAAGAATTTCCATTGACATGATTTCTGTAGTTAAATTTCATCCAAACGTTCGTTACTAAAGGCCACTATTCGGCATCAAATTCTTCCATTGGCACTTCGAATGGTTGCTGAACGTTAAAAAGCAATGTGCGCAGTTGGTTGGGTGTTAAACTTGTTGTTGAGATGGGATTCGTCACTGCGGTTTGTTCAGTAAATAGTTGTAGAAGACCAGATGTTTGTAGCGAAAGGTCTTGCACAAGGTTCTTGTTTGTGTTAGAAAATATATGTCGAACCTGAGAGGAGTTTTCTTTATCGGAGGTACTCATTTTTTTTTTTTTTTAAGCGAAAATAATTTTTTGTTTTTTTTTTTTTCGTTTGTTGTTGAAGCGCGAAATCTATATAATTATTTTTTTTTTAAAGTTTTATTTCGCAAGGGTTCTTAGTTTTCTCGTAGTATTTTTTTTATAAAGGTTTGTAGGAAGTTGTACATTCCCGTCACAAACACATTTGTCTAATGAAAGTTTCGTTTGTTGATTATTGTTGATTATCAAACATAATCTTGTTAAACGTAATCTATTTTTATATCAAGAAATTTCTTGAATTTAATTGGCCGTCGTCTTCTTATATAATATTTCCGGCTTCCGGATGGTCAGGCCGATAACCGTCGGATCACGTGATGGTACCTGGCTTTAACGGTTTCCCATTATTAGTGTACCTGGGTTTTGAATGCTACATCTAATCTTATCTATTTATATGTATATCCTCATATTTATACAAAGTAACTTCTAAATAGGTAGTTTTCAAAACTTTGCAATACTCATGTTTTTGGTTTGGTATGATTAGGTTTTATTTAACTTAAAATTAAAAATTTTGTTTATTTTTTTGTTGCATTAGCACCCGACGCGTCATTGTATATAGTACTAATTAGTTATTGGCTAATTACGCGGCGTGACATTTACTGAGGCAATAAAATTTAAAACAAATAAAACAAAAAATAAAATAAAAAAAAAAAGAAAAACAACAAAAAAATAAAAAAATAAAGAAAAACGAAAAAAAATAATAATAAAAAAAAATTAAAAGAAGGCAGAAAGAAAATAGAAGAAAAAAATTATGAACTAAATCGCCTTTATTTATATAGATAAATTAGCAGTTAGTACTAGAAAAGACTTTAATATATTAGATTCAAAATACATAAATAATATACCTCGTTATTATCGTTACGAGGCTCTTCCTACAGTAAAGTATAATTTACTCGTATCAGTATACTGTATATGTTAAAAGATCAAAAAAAATAAAGAATTCATACCTCGCAACTATACTCTCTAATAGTGTATCATTAAGTATTCTCCTCATGTGCCCCTACTACGCACATAAGAGTCGTAACCATCCATATCACTGCTATCAATGATAAACGAATCACCGAGACTGAAGTTGTAGTTGTCATCTAAAAGAACTATAATAAAATTATAATAATAATAAATAAATTTAAGAAATCATAACCCAAAAAAATTTAAATAGTTACCTGATTAGTGTAACGAATTAAAAATTAAATTTTTAATATTGTAAACATTTTTTCTTATTTGTATTATTTCCCGATGTAAATAGTTCATACTAAAATGGTGGCCTGGTGGCTTAAGCCCATAAATATCATTGTGGCCACATTAAGGCGTGGGGATGACTACATATACGTAGTCGTTTAAACCTGTTAGACCAATATAGATTAGCAGAGCCCACTACGTGAGCGTAGTTGAGCCTGCATGGTGGACAAGAAAATACCAAGATCTGCTAGTGAAAGTTTAAATTGTAACGGAGTAGACGTAGTAAGTATAGCGTAAACGTAGCAATCATAGAGATAGAATAGTCCAAGCCACGTAAATACAAATAGAATTCAAAATGTATATAAAGGCCCCGAGTTCAAGGCCAAGAAAAGATAGTTAAGTTCCTTTCAATGTAAATAAAGACTTCCCTCATTATTATTAAATAAATCATATAAGTAACTGTAATAAGAATAAAAAAAACTCTTTCCCGTACATCTGCAAATCCTAAATAAACAAAAACAGTATAGTAGAAAAAGAGGAAAATTGTAACCAAAACGTATTAAATATATAATTTTATTAACTAAATAATGAATTAATTAATAACAACCAAGAAGAACTTTAAGCCAGTGAACAAACCGAGTAATAAGAGGAAGGGAACGACTATAACTAAAGGGTCTCTAACAACAACAAACAAAGAAGAGGGCCTTTGGCCCTTTCAAGTTTTCGAACTCGATATGGATCCAGATGAGGAGTTTGAGGCAGTTCAGAAAAGCTGTAATGAAAAATTAAATAATCATGGTAAAGGAAATAGTGTAAAGAAATTAAAGAGTTTTCACAGAGGAATAGAGATGAATAGTATGGAAAACACACAAATGGACTCGAACATGCAAATTGATGAAATGACATCATCATCACAACAAACGACATCAGTAACTCAGCTGACAACAACAAACGACCAAATTCGGGACATGATGTCATCAGGATTTCAGATGATCACAACAAACGACCAAACCGAGAGTAATACGTCATTAATAATTAATGATCGGGAATCATCGACAGAAAAACAACAAACCTTGTCACGTGATGAGGTTATTAGCAATAACGAAGGAATAGTTAACAATATGGAGGTAGAAGAAGAAACACAACAAAAAGGAACTGCTACAGAAATGGTAGATAAAATTCAGAACGAAAAGAAACAACAACCACTCTTATATAGTGCGGTAGTAACAGGAAGAAAGAACTTGGATAAGCAGCAATTAGAAGAAAGACGAAAAAAAAGTAGAGTTTTAAAAAACAAAGTTTGGAGGGCGAAGAGTAAATCGATAAAAGATTCATTTAATTCCAATGAATGGAACATAGACAAGATAATCGAAGCTTTCAAGTCACAAGAGTCAATTGTGAGTTTTGTAAAACACAAGTTGGAAACTAAAACAACAAGTATGGAAATACCACCAGCTATCGGGACCAAGCTAAAATATCAGGATAAGGCTTTTTTTAGATGTTTTACTAATAGACACGAGACTCGTCCGGCACATCAAAATGAATTCATGCATTTACTGGGGAGAGCTACAGATAGATACAAACAAGCATATGGGGCATATGTCATTAACAAGAAAAATAAAGACCAGATCTACGATAAATTGAGAAAGAAATTGGGAATCGATTTTCTGACTAATACTGATTTTATCATCTTGGATGGTTTTGAGATAACGCAATTGATATTTTTCGTGGCGGGTTTTGCAAGATTACAGAATGATTTAAAATTTGAAGAGTTGAGAAAGAGAATAAATGAGTTGAAGAGTGACTTATTGACTCAATTACCAGAGCATTATGATTTGATTCCAAAAGAGATTAGAGAAGCTTTAGAATACACATTACCAATTCGGGACAGAAGATTCACGGGTGAAGTTGTGAGTGGTCTGAGAGGGATATATAAATTTGACCGATTACCGGAGTCCTACATAAAAGATTCAAGAATTCCGATCCCGAGTTATCCAAGCGAACTAAGAGAGGAATTTAAAAAATTTTTTCCTGTAACAGATAGAGCTGATCTAAAGAAGGTTAAGGATTGGAAACAGGATTTAAGAAAGTTCTATATTTTCTCTCAATTACCAGAATCATTTTTTGACTTACCACCAAAGAAATTAGAGTTACCTTTGACTTATCAGAAGTTGATACCGAGCTTGAGAAGAATGTTCCCTTTCTGCCCTAAAGATAGTGAAGACTTTAAAGAACATGTGAACAAACTGAGAAAAGTCTACGTATTCAAATATCTCCTAAATGATTACGCGATTAATAAGAAGAGGTTACCTGAGAATCCAAGGGATTTGAAAATTAATGTTAAGGAGGGTTTCCCGATAAAAAGTAGAACTGAGGCTTTGAATTTTATAAAATCTATTCCGAGTTATTATAGAATACCAAATCCAATGCCGGTGAAATATATAAAGGTCAACTATACACAACTAGAAGAACTACCTGAAGAGTGGGAGAAGGTGAAGAAGGTGAATCTAACAGTCCCGATTACAAGCACGAAAGAGTTAAAAATAGCAGTTCAGGCTCTAAGAGAACATTATTTCTTCCATAAAATACCGGAAGATTGGATTTGTATTCAAGATAGAGATAATAAAAGCGAAGTGGATTCGGAGATAAACGGCTTCCCAAGCGATCTTGAGAAGCTAAATAAAGATTTAAAACAAAAAGAACCAGAGTCCCAATGGTCTTTCCCAATAACCTTACAAGACAAAGTACCTAAAGCTCTGAACTACCTGAAGGAAAAATATCCATTAGGTACTATACCTGAGTAGATCTTTGAAACAGAGGAACTATCTGAACCAAAGTGGGATATATTTGATGAACAACAAATCACAAATGAAGTTGTGGAAGACGTTGAAATGCACAACATTATTAATCATGATGAACAATAATAACAATAATACATTAGAAAACGAGACGCAAGTAAAGATAAAAAAAGAAAAACAATTAAAAACAAAGAAATGAAAAAGTTAAAAAAACAAAGATAAAAGTAAAAGGAAAAATAGAAGTTTTGTCAATTTCAACTTTAAATGTACAAGGCTTGAATGTGCCATTAAAGAGACAATTAATTTTCAAGTACTTGAACAAGGAAGATATAGATATTGTGAGTGTAACAGAGACCAAATTGGCACAAAAGGAAGATTTGAGAAGATCATTGCTCAATCAGTACTATTATGTATACATGGCGGCAACCCCAGAAGATTTAGGTCTAAAAAGGGAATCGGCAATGGGAACTGCATTACTCATCAAACCTTATCTTAGACACTACATACACAACATTGAAAGCTATTTGGGAACAGCGATTATGATAGATTTCTTTCTGTCTGGGAACTTGAGAACAAGAATAATATCGCTATACCTACTATCAGACAAAATAGAAATATCCCTTAAAACACAAGATAAAACAAAGAAATGGATTTCAGATGCTAACAAGAGAAACATGAAGATAATAGTAATGGGAGATTTCAATAATAACATGGCAAGGACAGATAGTAAAAGAAAAACACTGATTTTTAAAACTATGAGTACTAGCAGGATGTTAAGCTTATTAGAATTAAACAAAATCCAGGATTATACATGGAAAAGAGACCAAATGGAGTCACAGATTGATGATATATGGGCATCGGAGGAGATAGTTGTAGATATGTCTTATCCGATAATAGAAGAAGTGGAGCCTTTGGGAAGCGACCATAGAATGATAAAAGTACAATGGAAGCTAAAGAGGAAGTTTGAAGCGATAAGAAGAAAGAAGAAACCCAGAAAAGTTTTTAAGTATAGTGAAATGGATGAGGATAAATGGAAGGACTTCAGAACTGAAATAAAACGGAAAATTGAAGCATTAGAAATAAAAAAGATAACGGATGAAGCGTCTCTAAATAAAGCTTGGCACAAATTATATATCGCCATAAAACACTCAGCCAAGAAATATATCAAGTGGTTAAAGATACACAATAACTATTTCGGGGCAAGAACAAAGAAGGCATCGGAGCTACATCAAGGATTAGTCAAGATAAATAAACTTATAAGAAATTTGAAAGAAATAAAATCACATTCTTCACTTTCCTATGAAGAAGTAACAAAAAGGTTTAACAAGAAGATAGTTTCTCTGACAACGAAGTTGGGAATAGAAAATATCAACATTAAAGAACAAGACCTCTGGAGCGAAAACATTAAACAATTAATAAACAGTATGATAGAGTTGAGGAAATCCATACATGTAACAAGGCAAATAGAAAACAATAGCGAAATAAGAGAAGAAATTAGCCTAGCAGTAGAAAGAAGGCAAAACAACTTCCAAACTAATACTAAAAGAATGATAGATAGCATTTTAAAAAGGAAAAGAAATAGAGTTACATTTGACAATATAATAAAAGCAGATGAAGTGATTACTGACGAGAAAGGAATTAAAGAAGAAGTAGTAAAGCATTTTAAAAATTGGACTAAACGTAACCCAACAGATGAAGAACACTGGAAATTGTGGGAAAAGGAATACAATTCGGTTTCATCTATCACACAAGAAGATTATAAAGGACTAATCGCGACAATAGAGTTTGAAGAACTAGAGAATCTAATAAGTGAAGCACCAAATGGAAAAGCCACTGGAGAATCAGGAATATCGAATGAGATGATTAAGAAATTACCACTCGAAGCTAAAAAGATTTTTCAGGAAATATGTAATTTTTGTCTGACTAAAGAAACAGTCCCGATCGCGTGGAGGCAAGGAGTAGTATATCCTATCCCAAAGAAGAAAGACTTCGAGGGCGACTTAACACAAACCAGACCAATCATGCTGATAGAACACTCAAGAAAAATTTTTACGAAAATACTAACAAAAAGATTGAACAAGATTTTAGGACAAAAGAAAGTTCTTAACATAAGGAATAACTTAGCTTTACCAAACACATCGACTACAGGGCCAATTCAATGGTTAACGAATATACAAGAATACGCATAGCTAAAGGAGAAGGACTACTGGCTTGTCTCACAGGACATGTCGAAAGCGTACGACTCGGTACACCTACTACTTCTATGGAAGGCTTTACGAAAAATAAATATACCAGAAAAATTCATAAATTTAACAAAAAATTTAATGGAAAAAAGAAAAAATAAGGTGCTAACGAATCTAGGACAAACCAAAGCATATGAAGTAAAAGATGGCCTAGATCAAGGAGGAACAATGTCTCTGATATTTTGGAGTATATATTATGATCCGCTAATAACGAAAATAGATAGAGATTTTGAGAGAATTTTGATGTCCGTGAAAACACCTACAGGAAGTGAATACAAAACCAGCTTATCGGTAATGGCATACATGGATGATTCACTGTGGATAGCTGAATCGAAAAGTCAACTAGAGAAGATCTTAAAGACTGCATCAAGTTTCTATAAAATGACAGGAATAAAGGTTAACGCGAGCAAATCGATCTTCCTAACAAATGCAAGAGGCAATACTACGATGTTTTTTGAAAACCAAATCTTAGAAAGAAGACAACAAGACGAACCCTTCAGATATCTAGGATATTGGTTCAAAGAAAAGAAGAATCAAGACAAGATCAACAAGAAAATAAAGGAAGAAGCAGAAGAAGCTATAGACAGGCTTAATCAAAGCAGAATTACAGAAAAACAATATATATACATAGTTAATAGTGTGATATTGACGAGAATAGCATATAGGTGTCAAAATATATATATTAAAGAATCTATTCTATATGTGAGACCATAGATAAGAAAATCATGAAAGGGGTAAAGCAAAAAGCAAGAATTGTAAAAACAGCACCTAATACACTATTGTGGCACTACAACATATATGGTATGAATAAGACAAAAGAAATACAACGCTTACAACACGTGAACCAACTATGGAAAGATATGAATAATACGAATTGGGACAAGACACCAGCTTTTATTATCCTACAAGAGTTACAAAACGCGGCCAACACGAACACTTCTATACTAGAAGAGGAACTAGTTTTCTCTAAAGAAGTTAATTTCTCTAGAACCGCAGCAATAATAAAAGAAATTCATGAAACGGAAATAAAACTTGTAAACGAGCGCAAAATATGGCCACAACTACTAAAAGAAAAAGGAACGTCAATTAATTATATTCTAAAAAAGATAGAGAAAAGGAATGATATCAAAACAAGCATGAACAAGTACGGTTTAAAATATATAGAACAATTATTAGATGGAGAATGCAAAAATTTTGTAACATGGAAAAGACTAGCGCACAATTCGGGAAAAATAATAAAGGGTAGAAAACCGAGATAGTTTGAAGCAATATGTACACTAATTACAAATAACGAAAATCCATCACTGAAACTAATAGTCCCAAACCCGTTTATAATAAGGTGCATAACCAATGAAAATTGGAAGAAGAATAAATGGTTAACTAATAGTGTAGGACTAATAGGAAAAGTAAGAAAGATAGAAGAAAACCTGGCAACTTTGAGGCATTGGTATAGTGAAGAAAATCAAATAACAAGAGCATGTAATGGTTGTTATGAGTATATATCAACTAGAACAAATGCAGGAATAATAAAAATACATACACGGTTCCTATCAGGAATAATAGTAAACGGTAAAAAAGAAATATACAGTAACATTCAAGATATAACGAGAACCTTTAGAATAAAGAAAGAAGAAACAAGTATAATACCGAGAGAACCTTTTATAGGAAAAAAACTCTTAACTTCCTGGAATTTAAAAAAAATATTCACGAACATTGGAGACGAATTATGGAAAAAGATCGAAAACTCTGGCCTAGGGAAAGAAGAAGAATACGAAATCATTGAGGAAAAGAAGAGTGAGGATAAAACTGAAGGTACAGCGATACTAATACAAATGAAATCCAGTCAGGAAACGATTGAGTTGAAGGTAGAAAGCTGGCCAACGAAGATGAAGACGGCTTTAACTGGAATAACAATAACGTTGTTACTAAGTAAAGACAAAGAAGAAGTCAAGATCAAAACCAATATAAAGGGCCTTAAAGAAGAGGTAGAAAGAAAAGTTATACGAGCAGAAGAAAACTTTAAGTTGAAAAAAAATCTAGACCAATTTACGGAAATAATAAGAAGAATCATGAAAATGAAAAGATCGAGAATTATCATTGTATACGAAGAGAAAATAAACAGAAACAAAACAACAAGGAAATGGATAACGGATATTGTAGGAGAAAAGATTACAACAAACATGTATCTGATAAAATTCGAAGGAAAACCTGTTTATTGGAATTTGAGAAGATTTATGAAACAATTAATTAAGGGAAAAATAATTTCGGAATGGAGTAGTCAAAACAGAATCGAAAACTTAAAGAAGAAAACAGAAATAGATTGGAAAATGACATACAATAGCTTAAATATTGAGAGTAGACCACTAGCAAGATATACTTCAACTAAAGCCTCAATAATGAAATCTTTTAAGGTAAAAATGATAATAAATGAACTTCCAACGCTACTAAATATGTATTACAGAGATACCAAGAAAGAGAAAGATCCAACATGCCTGAGATGCGAAAAAGAGTATGAAAACCAAACACACTGGATATGGTGTCAAGAAAACACATATACAATGAAACAAGCGATTACTGAAGTCTATAAAAAATTTAAAGAAGGGAAGAAAGTACCAGAAAAAACGCGAGAAAAAGAAACAAAAAAATACATAGAATGGTTAAGGAAAACAGAAACCCCCCGTGTATTATTCCGAAAGAACACATCATACCTGGAAGTAAAAATGGAAAGAAGAATTACAAAAAAGATTTTACAAACGCCCTTATGGAAAAAATCTATGAAAAAATATGGATACCCAGTAGAGAAGCAATTAACAACTCTGAAGAAGAAAAAGACAGGAACGTTATAAAAAACAATATACCAACGGAACCAATACACGGAAAAGAAACAGATGGAAACGCTCTGAGAAAGTACGTGAAATGGAAAAAACTTTTCATAGATAACAACGAGAAGGTTGATACAATTGAAGACTTCAACTGAATAGGTCCATAACCTGTCTTGGCAAAGCTCAGGTTGGGAGTAAATTAGCTCTAGTCTCTTTTTTCTTAATATAGTAATTGTAAAAACATGTATTGTGAATTTATAAATTATTAATAAATTGGAAGAGGAAATGGACCTCGCTTTAAAAAAAAAAATTAAATAAATCATATCTTTCTTTGAATACTGAAATTATACTTATCTTTGAATTCGACTTGTAACTTTAATAACCCTTTTCGTAACTCAATTTGATGGACTGAATTGACTTGTAACCTCGAATCGGCTTTATTAAGACTCGAATTCGATATAACCCAGTTTTAGTTAATCCTTCGAAGTTATACACGTGATGCATATCGGCCTACTGATAGCTCTATAGTAAAGTCTTTTAGATTAGATATTTGTCTAAGAAACGCTGTCTCTTTTAGTCTTACCAGTATTGGCTGGTCCATTTGAACGTGACTATATTCGTCTCAGAAGTCTCCTGCACCTGTAGGACATTCTTAAACCTCTACATCGACACCCTAAACCCCGTGATACTCACTTCGATCATACCAACCCTCTACATAATCCATATATCCGCCTCTAATCATACCCCGTGACCTATAGATTATTATAATTATATCTCTCTTACCATACACGGTTGGAGTGTAAATTGGCACTATTGTCTATATTATTTTATCCGCTCTCCCAATCAACCGTTACATTAGTTAATCGACCTGACTCCGTCAGGAGCTTTACAATTGGTTTGTTTCTTCGTTTTATTATTCCTTTATAAGCTGCAATTCGGTATTGCATATTTCTTATGCTTTGTCGAAGAAATTGTTTTCACGCTTTGCAAGTAATTGCTTATCTTATAAAAAAACAAATATGCAGTTAAATAACAATAACAACTTATATGGTACTAGGTGATACAAAAAACATTTGCACGCACTTTAGGTTAGGGTTAACTAGCTAGGGTAAGAGCCAGGAATAATCTTTATTAAAAATGGAGAAGCATAGTATTTGATAGTAGGTTGATTTCCCGAAGGGTTAGCAAAAGTAATTGCACTGGGAATCGCAGTAACAGCCCATTGAGCGAGTTTATTTATTCAGCCGGTGGTTTACAGCAGGCTGGCTGGTCGAACTGGCAGAATCAGGTGCTTGTTCTATTGTAGTGACTCTAATTTGTGGAGGGTTTGGGTGGGGCAAAAAAAACTTTCTGAATTTCTGGAACAGAGTTCATAAGGTTTGGGGTCACAGTATTTATGGTGTGATTTCTAGGTGGCTGGTCTGTGCAACCATCCCAAAAATTGATTGGTTAAATGAATAAACTGGTAACTGTAATCACCTGACTTGTTGTTCTTTTTGAAATTTTATTGGCTAATAACTCAAAATCAATTTACCGGATGCATAATTTGGCTCATAATCCTGGACAGTTTGTTGGTTAACTTGTCGATCACGTGATCTAGTGTCACGTATTACTGTGGTTATAGTTTCGTTTATTGGTATTGATTAGGGATCCTTAATGTTCTGCTGCGACAAACCCCAAATTCTACCTGCTTTACACTTCGAATTATACGAATTATGCGATAAATTTTTTTAAATTATGCTACAGATTATGCAGATCAGATAGAAATATGCGAAATTTATTATTATAAATTTTTATTGTTATCGTTATTGTAAGTACTGAACCCCATCAGTAATTTACCAATAAAATCACAAAATCTGTGTAATATAAAATTACAAAAAGAGTTGTATTTACAAAACTGTCTTTTGCGCCAAACAAAAAATTCCCTGCAAAATTTTAGTATATGGCCATGCAAAGTTAATTTTTCATTTTGCATAACCCGCCTAGTGTTCTGACCTGGGTAAGTATCACCCGGGTCACCCGCGGGTGGGCGGGTGACCCAGGTGGAATTATGGCCCACCCGAGTGGTCAACCCGTGGATCACCTGTAGGTTACCTACATGGGTGACCCATATGAGTTGGTTATAAACTATATATACAGTAGTGTTCTGACCTGTCATAAAAATCCCAACTTGGGTCACTCAGGTCACACGTCACTCAGGTCACATGAGTGAACACTGGGTAGTAATCACCTGGCTTTACTTATTTGTGCCAGTAATACAAACTCCTAAAAAGGCAGCTACCAATCAGTGAGTTCGAATTTTGATCGTTCCGGATCAGCCCGACATGAATTCCGAACATGTGCAGAAAAAGAAAAAAGCAAAAATACGCCAAAACTAGTGTCTAAATCGACCTTTGTGCACTAATTAAAAATGTCGGGGACGAAATTTTGCATATAATGGGCAACTATCTATAGCTATATCTAGTGCTCCTACGGACCGGACTCAAACCAGACTTTAGTCAAGTCTGAGTCTGGCCTGATTTTCGGACCGGACTCAGACTTTTATATTCAGACTTTATAGTCAAGTCTGAGTCTGGTCTGGGTCTGGTCCGAAGTCTGCAGACTGGTCTGAGTTCGAATATAATTATATGTATTTTTGGCGCTGAACAAGTTTACTTAGTGCATTTTGTAAGAATTAATTAGTAAAATTTCATGAATCATAAGATTTTATAGAATTTTATTAATAAAATTCTAAAAAATCTTATAATTCGCAAATTTTTATTAATTAATTCTAACAAAATGCACTAAGTAAACTTGTTCAGCACCTAAAAATGTATTAAAACGGCCTATTTGTTTTTATTTTACTTGAAATTTAGAGATTTGATGCACAATTTTGGATTTTTGATCAAAAAAGTCAAATTTTAACAT
>QKWP01001211.1:16988-54372 GCA_003550325.1 Gigaspora rosea | reverse complement strand
AAAAAAAAAAAAAACAAAGGTGAAAAATTTTTTAAGCCCATTTTATCCGTAAGCTACTATAGATCATAAATATATATTCCATAAAATTAATAAAAAAAAACCATATTACACGATTTTATCGCAATTTTTGCTTTTTTCAATTTTTGTATTTATTACAATACAATTTTATTTATTTATTTATTGACGATGTTTTATTTTATTCATATTTGTTACTATTTGTTCAGGTGAATCAGGTGAATATACTACATTATATTTTTAATTTGGGCCCTCAAAAGTAGAAACCAAGGAATTTGGCTGATCATGGGTTTTGAAAAAATCGGCAATAACTATTTTGTTACACAAATCAAAACAATCTAAAATTAGGTTATTCATAATTAACAAACCTGTTTTAACAGGACTATTAGATCTGTAGATTCCGTATTACTATCAGTAAATCTCAGTAAATTTATTTTTAGATTATAGCGTCAAAAGCTTTTAACCGTTGTATCACAAAAATTTATTAAGTGATCAGACTTTCATTATTAAATAAAAAAGATTGGGCCTAAAATTTACATCTAATCAATCAAACTGGTCAATTTTCAAAAAATAGCCAAATTCCTTGGTTTCTACTTTTGAGGGCCCATTTATTTAAATTCACACATTATTAATAGTAACAGTATGAAGTTTTATAGATTTTATTTGAAAATTTGAGTATATTTATTATATTTATGTTCAAATGCTACAATACAAATTATTTCTTTTAATAAATAATAATTTGCCTATTACCTTATTTGATAGACGGTTTCTCTTGGAAGTAATTTGATTACTAGCATCAGAAAAAAGATGCTCACTTGGAACTGAGGTAGCAGGGATCGATAAATATTTCTGTGCTATTTTACTTAAGATAGGAAAAGAATTTTTATTTGTATTCAACCACTCATAAATATCAGCTAATTCAGATAAAACTGGTGCTATTGCTTCATTAAAATAGTTGTTGATTTCATCTATATTATTTATTTATTTTGTTTATTCCCAGAGCTGAATACTTTTCTTATAAAACGAGAAATAGTATTTCTTTAAATGGTTCTAATTTATTAGTTATAGTTGTATTTTTTCATGTTTTGAATTTAGTTTGTATTACTTGGTTTTGTATTTCGTTAGACCATGTGCTTATTGATTTTAATCGTGGATCCAGTATATTAGCTATTAATTTAATATTTTCTGAATCATCAGAATTATCCTAGTAGCTCCACAAAGAATTATAAATAACACTTCGAAGTTTTGAAATTACTGCTTGGGGTTCGAATGGTTCTTCATTATCATCAAGATCATCATCACTAAAATCTTCTTCTAATAACCCTTCATCTGAAGTAAAAATTTAAATTATTAGTTTAATTAACTTGGTTTATAAAATAACATATCAGGGGATCGGCATAATTGTCGATAAACTGTTGCACAAAAATTTGCTCCTAAGTAACGTTGAAAAACTAACAAACGAAGTACTTGTTACAACTAACAAAAGAGCCTTTTTGACGCCTAGACAAGTTAAAAAACTAATAAAACTTAATAAAAGAGCTATGCTAAGCTGTAGAAAGAAGTACTTTTATTGTTTGTTGAAATATTCGGGTGTTTTAGGATGGGTTGAGCATTGAGAAATGGGTTGGTAACTATCAAGGGTAAATTCGGAAGCTAATTTTCAAAAAAATAGCCTTTTTAATATACTTTTGGCTTATAATTAAATACATGAATTTCGTAATTTTCTACGTACTTAATTATAAATACAAAGCTAGTTAAAAAGGCCGTTTTTGTGAAAATTCGCTTTGTAATAAATTTTCGCGTAAAATTTTTTTGATAATCCTCGATCATGATTGGTCGAGCCGACATGTTACGCCGATCCGCCGATATGAGGTACATTTGATATAAAAAATAACTTAATTTTTACTATTGAAATTCTCTTTAATAAATTCACCATCTGCATATTCAAACTTTAATGCTTCAATACTTGGATTAACAACTGAAAGAGTTGAATTTGAGCTCTACTAAAATAGGTTGTTAGGTCATCAAATGGCCTTAAAATTTCTATTAATTCTTCTAATAATTCACATTCATAATATTTAAGCATTTGATTGTTTAATTTATTAAAATCATTTTTAACATTAACATTATTATTAATTTGAAGACGCAAAGTTTTGAAAAGCCATTTAATTGCTAGATGCAATTTCAAAAGCCTTTTCCAAAAGGAATTCCAGTGGGTTTTTGTATCTTCAATAGTATGCAAAATACTTATTAGTTTTTTTATTTTATCATTCTTAGTATCTGATAAGCTTTCAGGTATATATTCAAGATTATGTCCTTGGGCAGGGTTTTTTTGCTTAATCTTTTTTTGATTTTCCAGATTAATTTGTGCCAGATCAAGGCATTGACTTTGTTTTGATAATCGAAAAAATTTAATAAGCTTTTGGATCCGTTTAGTATATGGATTTATAATTTCAAAGCATGAATAACAGTAAGCTAAAGTGTGTGTACAATACAAGGTAAACATTCTACACTATTTAAATCATTAATTACTTTTTCATATTTGCTCCATTATCAGTTATTGCACAAATTATTTTTTTATTTAACCCAATTTTTTCAATTTTAGATTCCAAATATTCTTTTATTCGTTTACTTGTATGTGGATATTCGAAATGTTCAATAGCTAGTAGTACATTACACACTTCAAAGTCAGATGTCAACCAGTGAAAAGTTACACCTATATACCTATTATTAGCACAAGATGTCCATAAGTCTGTAGTTATAGAAGCAGTATTACAAGTATTTTCAAGTAAGTTTTAAGTCTTGTATAATTTTTTTGATAAGCTATATCAATATTTTTTCTAATACATTTATTGCTTGGTGGTTCAAATGCAAAATCAAATTGCTGTATCATTTTTTTATACCCTTTTCCATTTACAGTATTAAATGGTAAAGAGTTAGTAACTAACCATTCAGTTGTAATTTGTTTTAACTCAGCTTGTTTTAATTTATTGTATGGTATTACTTTTTTAACCATTTCATTATATTTAACTGATGTTTTCATTTGATTCTAGTTCCAATTCGTCTGGTCCAAAAATTCCATATACTAAATGTAAATATAATTTCATATTTTCAGTTGATCCATTATGTTTATATTTTTTATTACAATTAGTCTTTTTATCTTTTTTAAGCACAATTATTTTACAAATATCTTGAGTACCTATTTTCTCAAAATACTTTTAAACATAACTGGCTTTTTTCTTTGAATCAGCTGGATTAGAGATATTTACTCAGATTTTCTTTACACTTGGCTCTTCTTCAGGTTCATCCATAGCTTTTCTTCTAGCTGTACTAGTAAAAGATTCGACATTTTTTTGGATATCATTATCAGAGATATGATTAATATTAAAGATATTTTTATAATCCATTTTTTATTTACTTGTTATTTTTTCTTTAAAAAATATTAAAGTTAAATAGTATCACAATGTTACTAATAACAAGATAGCCGGGTTTGGTTAAGATTATAAATAATTTAAGGCAGTAGATAAGGTTAAGAGAATAGGTATTAATAATTAAAAAATAGTATTAATATTGTAACTTTGAATATAATTAAATTGCAATATAATTGATAAAAAGCAATAAAAATAAATAAATTAAAATTTTATTTAATTTTTTTTTTTTTTTTTTTTTTTTTATTACATAATATTTCTTTACTAATAGCCTACCCTATCTATCCATGGTGTAATCTTAATGCTGATTGGTTGAATTATATAAAAAGAGGTCTTTCCTCAGTTCCATTTATTAATGAAAATATAATTATTTACAAAGGTAAGATTACAAATTCAAACTATGGGAAGGGAGGATAGAGCTACTTTACTCTAGACCTAAATCTTTGCCAGATCGGTCAAGACCTCTGGTCTATGTAACTATAATTATATTAAAATTTTATTTGATTTAAGAGTAATTAATAAAATTTAAATTTTAAAATTAATAATTATGTGACAAACAAGTATGATCAATATAAAAAATAGGTTTGGCTTTGAATTGTCTACTATCTTTTATTATGTTTTATTTAGAATTGAGTTCTGAAACTTTATTAAAAGTAAAATAGAAGACCTTATATACAAAGTTTTCAAGTACAAGAGTTTTTTTTTATCTATTTACTATATGGTGGGATACCTTTCTTTCTTCATATATAATATTACATCATTGATGCACATCTTCTAACACTGCTCTCTCTTTTTCAATACTACTATTATTTTTAATTATACTGCTTCCTTTTTTATATCAGTTATATACATTTTTACAATATTTATGCGTTGTGTTAATATTTTGCACTATCTTTCCTATATCATATTTAATTTAAAATGAATTTTTGTATTACCAACAATGTGGTCAAGAATAAATATGGAAATAAATAATATAAGGTATACAAGTAAAACTGGAAACAATAAATACACAGCTGAAATAAGTAATAAAATTAAAATATTACCTATTATGATGCCTATCATCCAACACTGCTCTTCCTTTTTTAATACTATCATTATTTTTTAATTATACTATTTTCTTATTTATAGCAGTTATTTAAATTTCTATAATGCCTTTTCTACTGATGGCTTATATGCATAACACACTTTTAATATCAATGATTTTTAATATTAAAATATAATATAGTATAATCACCTGATTCATCTAAACCAAACATGGCGTCAAAATGAAACCTACCCGAAACTAGTTTCGGAAGGGTTCTAATCCGAAACTAGTTTCAGATTTTTTTAAAAAAATCGAAACTCCGAAACTCGAAACCCCGAAACTATAATCTGAAACCCAAACCTATAATCTGAAACTCAAAAATATAATATTGAAGCCTTTAAAACTTATTATAAAGTTGATTTATTTTTAATGAACCCAAAATGTAAAATTATTTTTGAATAAATTATAATATTATATAGATAATTTTTTTAATTATGTTTTTTTTCACTGCCTCGGTTTGTTCGGGTTTTTTTAAAGCTGGTCAACTTTATTTTTAATATCATAACGTTATTGCATTTGATTTCAAAATTCTAGGGCGATAGAAAAAATTTGCTAATGATTAATCAATAAATATTTGATAACTTTTGATACCAACAATTTATTTAATTCTGCGATAACTTAAATATGGACGTACTAATTACTTATTATTACTTGATATTTTACAGTTTTTATGTATTAAATTAAAAAAAAACTAATGCTTGCAAAAGCAACCTTGATTATCAGACTATTATTTCCAGAATTATTATACTTGTGAATCATAACAGCAAAAAAGACTGCACACATGCAATAAATTGTTGGATGCATTTCAACCAAAATGGCGCTAGAGATTCAAATTTTATTGTATTCTTTACTGCTGATCTCAAAATTAGTGGGACAACGTGAAAAATTTTTGTTGATCCGCAGTAAATTTTCGGTAATTACATTTATCGAAAAATTTTATAGTTTTTCAATTTCGGCCGAAATTATTATCACGGTATTGATTGTTTTGGGGGATGGCTAAAGCCAGGTACATCACGAGATTNAATTACATTTATCGAAAAATTTTATAGTTTTTCGGTAATATAATTTCGGCTGAAATTATTATCATGGTATTGATTGTTTTGATTTTCAGACTGATCCAGGACGTTTTGTTACAAAATATCACGGATCAGTCCGAAAATCAAAACAATCAATACCGTGATAATAATTTCGGCCGAAATTATATTACTGAAAAACTATAAAATTTTTCGATAAATGTAATTACCGAAAATTTACTGCAGATTAACAAAAATTTTCACGTTGTCTCACTAATTTTGAGATCAGCAGTAAGGAGATATATAACATACATCAATGCGATTAATGTATATTCAAGAGATACATAGCATACATCAGTGCATTTGAAAGAGATTTATAATACTAATGCAATAAACGTATATGGAAGTTTGGGTAGTTTTTGGCGTTCAGGTGAGGTTTCGGGTTTCGAATGAGGTTTCGGGTGTCGGGTGAGGTTTCAAGTTTCAGATAAAGTTTCGAAAGTTATAATCCGAAGCCTGAAACTTTCGGATTTGACACAAAAGGGTTTCGGCGCCAACTTTGGAGAGAATAAACAAATAAATTATTGATGTTCTGGCAGTTTCGGGGTTTTGGTTGAGGTTTCGGGTTTCGGTCGATGTTTCGGGTTTCGGTTGAGGTTTCGAGTTTCGGATAAGGTTTCGGAAGCTATAATCCAAAACCCGAAACTTTCAGAATCGCCAAAAAAGGGTTCGGTGCCATCTCTGATCTAAACAAATAGTAACAAATATAAATAAAATAAAATATCATTAATAAATAAATGAAATTGTATTGTAATAAATACAAAAATTGAAAAAAGCAAAATTGCGAAAAAGTAAAAATTGTAATAAAATTGCGTAAAACAGCTTTTTTTTTAAGTTTTTTTATATTTTATGGAATATATATTTATGATCTATAGTAGCTTATGGATCAAATGGGCTTAAAAAATTTTTCAACTTCGTTTTTTTTTTTAGAATTAGACTATAAAACTTTTTCATTACCCAAGTGAACTGTGTTATTACCTGTGAGTGACCTGTAGTAGAATTTTTTTTACTATCTAGTGTTTACCTGGGTCATCTGGATGACCCAAGTTGGGATTTTTAACCAATCAACTTCGCCCTTTAGGTGCGTTACTATTTGATAGCATATTATCTCATGATCCTGTAATTAAATTTTAATGATTTTAGACTCGTTGGAATTATCTCAAAGAGACGAACAATTTGGTAGTAAAATTATTTAAAAACGGACTAGTAGATTAGAAGTTATTTAGCTTTAAAGTTTTAAAAAAATACACTCTCTTATCAGCCCATATGGCTTTCTTGTAATTAAACTATTAAAAAAGAATACTTTATTCAGCATATGAATGAAGTAAAAAACAGTTTCGTTTCTTATTAAATGATAATATTATAGTAGTACATTTGATAACTGATCTTTGAATAGCAAAGTCTCGTTATAGTTATTTGGGTATAACGCAACATAGTTAATCGCAGAATTTGAATTTAGAGAGCCCTATTAATATGTAATTACCTTTCTTATCTATATTAGTAAGAGTATTAGTAATAAATTATAAAAAATAATAGAAGATTAGGCCGTGTTATTAATCATCTGATTATTTTTTACTAGAGGCCTACCCCCTCTTCCTCCTTCTTAATATATAAATAGTCAGGTTCTTATATATAATTTCAACTTTTTTTTACCCACTCTCCCCTTAAAAAATCATCTAATTTTTGTCACTTCTCTTAGGATCTGGTTTAAAAAGTTTTGTAGTAGCTACTGACAATAGAATAAATATATTAAAAGCAACCAATCTGTTGAGTAATAAGTACAACAACCAAATTAAATACCAGTTTTGCACTACATATACTTTGCAACTCTCAGTATTAGAAGGTTTAAGGATAAAAGAGGACACTGAAATATACATAGATAGGTCAGGTTAATTATAGGGTTACTAAAAAAGGAAAGATCTGTAAAAAAAACTTCAAAAATAAGCAAAAATTACTATAAATAGAAAAGGTCTGCATAAAAAACCTCAAAAATAAGCAAACTCATACCTGACCTATTTATGTATATTTCAGGGTCCTGATAGAAGATACATAGATCACTTATCATATGATTTTGGTAGTACAAATGATTTTATATAGAAATTAGAAATATGCTACTAATAAAACTTTTTATAATAACATTTAATTTTGTTAAAATTTTTGTAATTTGTAGATTAAAACGCTCTTTTTAATGATGTAAATTTTAATAATAAAATATTTTTAAAAAAATGTACTTGTATATATGGTAAAGTTCTTCATAGTCAATCCAAATTCTCCGTAGTTATACAAAATAGGTAATTTTAATTGATTACATCATATGATCATCATATGATTTTTTGTAAACAAATAGTGATACCCAATCTTTAAGTACATGTTTCTCAGTAAATATTTAACCAATATTACTAATTTTACTATCATTAGAATCAAAAAAGTTTATTACAACCTTTATTATGAATTTAAGATCATTTGCTTAATAAAAATTTTTTTAATTTTAAAAAGAAAAAAATTGTACCACCAAAATAATATGATAAATGATCTACGTATCCTCTATCCTTAAAGCAATATAAGCTATTTTATTGCTAAATAAAAAGCTTGCAAACTTTTTTTCATTTACTAAAGCAAGGCCAAAGACTTAGTGCAATGCAACAAAAAATTCTTAACAAGGCCACTAATTAACTAATAATAAACACATGAACCTACTTGATGTTTTAACAAATATAAAAACAAAGTAGAGTTTAATATATTATGCATAAAAAAGAATTCTCTGAAATACTAGTTATTAGCTTGTGTAGGCCAACGGCCACTACAAATATAACGAGCTTTGCAAAATGAAGTGAATTATATTTGAATATTACAGAATTCTCAAGTTACATAATTATATGAAACTCATATATAGATTTACTTTTAAAACATAATCAAATATAGGACCTGGACATTTTTCATATAGATTATAACTAGATTTTGGCCAATTTTGATCTAATTTGCTAAAAATAACAAAGCTATATTTACTTAAATAACTTCTAATTTAGTAATCAGAATTGAATAAACATTTTTTTGTTAGATGCACTTACTAAGAGCTTTCTTTATTTTTTTTTAAAAAAAGTATATTTAAATTGGACTACTAATACCAAGATAATTGCCAAAAACTATTTTTTTGCTTCTTAAAGTTTAGGGATTTTTATTAAAAAAATAAAGTATGATTTCTGTACTAAATGTCTAGAGTTCTTTAAGCATCTAAAAAAGAAAGTAAAAAGTTAAACCGTTTATGTTTAAGTTTAAAAAAAAGAGAAGCAAAAAACCAGTTTTTGGCTATTATCTTAACTTCTAGTCATTCAATTCTAATTACTAGATTAGAAGTTATTTAAGTAAATATAGTTTTGTCGTTTTTAGCAAATTAGGTCAAAATTGGCCAAAATCCAGTTATAATCTATATAAGAGATATTTGGGGTTCTATTAAGGGGAGTAACAAAAATCAGGTGATTTTTTAGGGGGGGAGGGGGGTAAAAAAAGTTAAAATTATATAAAGAACCTGACTATTTATATATTAAGAAAGAGGGAGGGGGGTAGGTCTCTGATAAAAAATAATCAGATGATTAATGACACTGCCCTAAGGGTAGAGGGTATGTAAATCATTTCTATTAATAAACTAGTTACTAAAAATTTTATATTTAATAATAATAAAGAAAATTTTTATTAAGTAACCATATTAAATTTTTAAATAAAATTATAGAGAAGGTTTTTCTGATTCTAACGGTAGTCGGTTCATTAAAATTGGCCTAGTAGAACCTAAGACATAGTTGTTTTTATTTTTGCGACCCTATTTTACTTATTGTTTACATGTGATTTGATTGGCCAATTTGTGATCGCCCGCAGAATAGACCCTGCCTCTGCAAAAGTTGATACTATAAAAACTTTATCAAATTTTATTCAAAATTAATAAAATTTTTATGATATGTGTAATTTTTTATTACAAACAATTTTTTTTTTGTTGTTAAGGTGAGGTTTTGCCTTTATCTTTATTAATAAAATGTGTGAGATTCCTCAAGGGGTTTCTCAAATTACAAATTATTATATAAGAATTAAGACTCAGACTATAGATAAACTAATTCTATCTAAATTATCTGCAACCTAAACCTACTAGAGTGGTTAAAACTCATCTAGATTTGGATGTAGAGAATAGAGTTAGTAGGACAGCTATATTTGATCCAATTGTATGACCAAATGTATATTTTTCTAAGTGCTAGCCCAAGGAGTAGGCAAGTATTTGTATTGTTTTCATGTAATTGGTTTGGTAGACCGCATATACAATTGTAGATGTATAGAGCTTTGTTGTGTGAGAATGTGCATGTAGATTTAGTAGATATAGAGTAAGAAGGTTGTTGTAACAAATTTTGTAAAGATTTCTAGTTTGTGAGTTTTATACAATATGGTTTCTATAACGGTTTATGGATTTTTTGTGAAATAAGCAAGAGGAGTTTAACAGTAGTATTAAATGCATTTTTGTAGAAGGTATATTGAGATACAATGTTGATAAGTGATATAGGGATAAAACCCTAAATTGTAGTATAAAAAGTTGTAGTAATAAAGGATACAGGTTGTGTAGGGGAAAAACAGTAGTGTGTTATAAGATTTTTACGTAGTTACTATAGTTCATTAGATGTTATATCTGATACACGTAAGTTTGAAAAGAAAAAGTTTCTAATTGCATTTTGGATAATAGTTGATATATTGTTTGAATCTGGGCAAAGTAGCAGTAGAGATTATGAACAATTTTTATTTAGTACATAAATACAATTTATCAGGGTTGGGCAACTGGACAATTGGACAATTGGAAATTTGTCCAGTGTCCAGTGTTCTAATTGTCCAGTGAAAAGCAATGGATTAAGAAAAATAATCACTGGACAACAAAAATTAAAAAAAATTATAATTTTTAAATTTTAAACAAAAAAAAATTAAATAAACTAGATAATTAACTAATTCTGTTAAAATCGATAACTTAAAAAAATTAATTTATTAAGCCTATTCCTGCTATATAATATAATATTTAAAATGCTTTCAAGCCTAATATCTCTCAAAACCTGCTTACTATGCATATTGCTTTGGGAGATTAACATCATTTGAAATACTATCCTTTACAATTGCAAGTAAATTGGTTGCATATAGATATCTTATTTAGTTAAATACAGTATTATGTGGCCAACATATTTATTGCTTATTAATTTTTTCAAATATACTATATGCACTAACAGAATTTTTGACTAATATACAATAATTAAACTAAATTTTAAAATTAAATAAGAATAAAATTAAATTAAATCAAAGGTATAGTGCATTATTATAGAATTAGCTAGTGCAATCCTCTGGGAGTATTAGTTATCTAACCAGATATGTTGTGCTTTGACTAATTTATTTATTTATTGAATTTTTTTATAAATATGTCACTGGACACTGGACATGCACTGGACATTACACTGGACAATTTGGAAACGTCCAGTGTCTAGTGAAATAGCACTGGATATATAGCTTGCCCAACTCTGCAATTTATATAGTAAAAAATTAACTTTTATATGTAGCAACTTTTAAATTCGTAGTAAAAATATTTTGGCCACTCGTTTATTAATAGAAATGATCTACATACCCTCTACCCTTAAAACCAATTAAATATAATATGTAGTATATATATCTATATATAAAATTTGCTAATGATTTGTCACTAGCGATAATAGTCACCGGACTGTAATTGACCAATTAGATCAAAGAATCATATTTAATGTAAAAAATGCAAAAACTTAGATTTTTTTAAAAAATCATTTCTAACTTAAAATTTTGTCTATAAAACTACTTTTTTTATTTACTTTAGGCCCACAATCTGTTCCTAAGCATTTCTCATTATTTGCAAGTTCACCTTTACCTTCTTTTTTCTTTTTTTTCACATTATACAAAAAAAAATTCCTTGCAAAATTTTACTATATACTATACTTTATCCAAATCTTAACTATGGCTCTAATTCTAATTCTAATGATAGTAAATTTGATATTTTGTTTTTGTTTTAATCATAATATTACATGATCTAATTGGTTGATCATACTTTAGTGACTATCAACTAGGGTTCCGCAATTTGATTTGATCTTCAAATATTTGAATCAAATATTTGATCAAATTCAAATTCAAATTTGACTATATTTGATTTGATCAAATTCAAATATGGCCAAATTTGATTTGATTTGACAAATATTTGATTTGATTTGAAAATTACTATTACAAATTCAAATTCAAATCAAATTCAAATTCAAATATTTGAATCAAATCAAATTCAAATCAGGGTCAATTTGATTTGATCAAATTCAAATTGATCCAACATTTGATTTGATTTGAATTTGAGGAACCCTACTATCACTGATAGCAACAAATTCATTTTTTCTTATTTGGTTATTTCAAAGCTCTAAATATAATCTATTGCACAACTTCATCTTAAATTAAATAAATTTTGTTAGCTATATTAAGAACAAACTAGAATTTTTTTTAAATTTCCTTACTATAGTAGAAATATTGATATTTAAACTTAACTATACAAGAAAAAAATACATGGTACAAGAAGCCTATACTAGACAATAAAATAGTATAACTTTAAAATGCATCAACTTTTTGTAGAAACAATATTTTTATAAAAGATATTTGGCTAATTTGTAGAGCTTATTATAATTAACAAAGTTACCAGTCAGATTTTTAAAATATTGCTTTTATAAAAAGTTATAGCACTTTAAAGTTAGTTAAAATTGAAACACATAGTAATTATATATAAAACAATAGTAATTTTTAAAATGCATCAACTTTTTATAGAGAAGGTTTTTTAAAAAAATATTTGGCAAATTTATAGAACTAATATTGCTCTACAAAGTTACTGGTCAGTTTTTTAAAAAACTTCTTGTGCAAAAAATTATAGTGATTTAAAAATTGAAACATGTTGAGTATAGGTTTCTTGTACCATAGTAAAAAGAAAATATAAAAAAAAAAATAAAAAAAATAAAAATAACTACAAAATCTAGATGAAAAGCCAAATACTAATAAAATAAAAAAATAGAAATATAAGAACAACAAAAAAAATTTAATTCTTTATTAAAAATAAAGGCTAACAGAAATAATATCAAATATAAAAAAAACATGTAGAAAAAAATTTTAAACTATGCCTAATATATAAAACATGTCAGTTTAAAAATTTCTTGTCATTTTTTGCAAATCTTAAACTTGTTACTATGTTGGTTCTATTTTGGTATGCCAAGCCCAAATAAGAGTACTTTTAAAGCCAGGTGCCTTTATATGTTTTTTATTATTTAATTAAAATTAGGGTAAGGGTTAGTTAGAATTTAGGGTTAGAAATGGTTTATAGGTAAAATTGCCTTTTCATATTTTTTATTAATGCTCCAAGACATGTTTAGATACTTATTTTTGTATCTTTGGTGTTTTTCACTTTTTTCTTTGTTTTTGTCTTGTCGGGCTGATCTGTGACAATTCAAATTTTGCAATTTGATTGGTGTTAAGTCACCACCTGGCTTTAACGAACCCCCAAATAAGAAGTAAATACTATTGAAAAGAATAAACTAAAATACCCACTTTGTTAAAATTTTGAAAAACCAAAAAAGTAAAAAAGAGTACTAGTATACCAATTTATAAATATTTGAAAAAGTTATACTATATTAAATAATATATTTAATCCAATATCTATATCTACTTTTGCTTTTGTAAATATTAACAAAGCTCTAGAACTTAACTACTATTTTTTTGTTTAGTAGTACCATAGTCTTTTACTAAAGATCTTACTTATAAAAGTTTGATTCTTTTTTAACTTTCTTTCAACTATAACCAAATATGCAGTAAATAGTCTTTAATCCTAGCTACTACTAGTAGAGTTTGTTATATTAATCTATATTAACTTTATAGTTTTTATAGGCTGGTCTTCTTGAAAAGTTGGTATAAAGGATTATTAAAAAGAGTTGTATAATAGGTTTTTGTATACCAAAAAAATTTATTTAGTAGAAATAAAAAAGCTATCAATAAAATTTAAAAATATTTGTATTTTTTCATTTTTTTTTACTTATTTTTTAAAGATTTTTCTAAATTATTATCTAAATTATTAAGATAATCTTTCTAATTTAATTGTTTTATTCATTTATATTTACTGTATTATTAAATTTATTAAGAGTATATATTATCTGATATTATTAATATTTTAAAATTTTTGCCTATAACCCCACTTTTTAAGCTTTAACAAAAAAAATTTCTTACAAAGTTTTACTATATATATACTAGAATTTCGGGATAAATATAGTAATATTACCTATATTTACTGTAGTATCCAAGTATAGGTAATTCTGATATGTTAAGACAATATTAGTGAAGGAAAATTATACAATGGTTTTCGAGAAATCTTCTGCATGTTATAATGCTAGTCTTTCCTGACATAAGAAGAAAGACGGACGTCCTTTTATTCTCTTCCTATAAAATATAGAATTTTTAAAATCTCCCTAATTAATACGATGCCTTCATGAGTAACTTATCTTCCGTTAATACTCCCCCGATTCTATCTCCCATAAATGACCAACCGACAGTAATAACCGGTTTTCCCGTTACACCAGACTCAAAATTTTGATCGCGATAGGTAATTAAATTTAATTACGTATCATATGTAACTGATCAGACTTTTATAAATCCAAAAGTTTAAAAAACCGGTCTGTTTTTCCGATTTTGGATTTATTCTGTTTCTAAGATTGTACATATATATATATAGTTAATTTAATATATGCATTATCATGTGATCTAAACTTTATTACAGTATAACCAACCCTCTATATGCGTATGTTGTCAAGGAAAAGTGCAATGCACTTTGTGGGAGTGATTTAGTCTCACTACATAAGATTACTGTAACATAAATTACATTAGACTGATCAAATGATAAAAACTTGTAGAGGGATAGTACATACGAAGTGAACTTATAGAGGGCGCATTTATGAGGAGTTAACTATTCTCTATTGCAATATTCTTTAAATGTGTACTTTCGAGCCGGTCCGATAATGGCATTTAGAAGGACTGATCATACATGTTCGCTTTTAACTTTTTTTATCGAATTTTTAAGTTTCGTATGATCTACGTACCGGTACGTACATACTTGAAAAATAAGAATAAATTACTACTTAATTTGGTTACATTTATAGTACAAAAAGTTGCGGCGTGCATATTTAATAAGAAAATGTAATTACTTTAATTCAGTAGTAAAAAAAGTTGTATAAAACTTTTTTGCTCAGCATATCATTAACCAATTAAAATAATAATTTTGATGATGAACGTTTATCTATCATATAAATTAAATATTTTTTGGGTTATATTCCATTTGAGTTTATAATATTGATATCTTTGAGCTGAAGAATTAAGGATAGGGTCATGAGACTTATAACATAGAGTAATGTCGTACGGAACGATCCTTAGAATAAATCTACCTTCCAAATTTCCCTTATTTTTTAATTATTCTATGTTTGGAATGAGTAAACTTAACCCCGTAAATTCGGGGGCTTCAACTTTTTTTTCATTTTTTAACTTCAATTTTACCGCTGTGTTCTTTTTTTTTTAATAACTTTTTTTTTTTTTTTTTTGTCATTTTTTGATGCCTAAAAGCACATTAAAATTTTCTCATTTAATGCATGCAGATCTAAAAGCACACCGAGAAAAATAAAGTTTCGTGTTTAATTGTATAGAACTACAATTTAACAATTACAAAATGGTTACATCACATAAGAAAAAGAGGTTTTCACTGTTCGGCTCTCAACCAAGTTCACCAGTTCAAACACCAATTCTCGGATCATCACTTAATAGTTATTTCCCGGGACAACCAACTCGAGATGATAAAGCATTGAGTCTGAATGATATTCAAAAAGCGGTTGAAAATCTTGGACGTCTTGTTTCAGATGCCGGAAATTTTTGTGATTTGGTTGATAAACTTGCAAAAGCCTCAAAAGCTTTTAGCAAATCTCTCAAAGAATATGGAAATTGTAAAGGGATGGATAATTCGCATGGTAAAATGTGGGTTTATATGTCACATGTCCTGTTGTCACGTGATAACTAATATATATTTGGCCGCAGTAATGTGTCTTCAAGCTACGTCTCAATTTTATGAAAATTATTCCGACGCTCAAAACAAGTCGGTATGATAAATGACTTTATCTTATTTTTCTTCGATGCTCGATTTTCTTTTTAAAAGGATTTTTCAATTACAAATAGAGTAAGCATTTACAAAAAGAATTCGATACACTACAAAAATTCTGGGAAAAATATTCTAAGAAAGTTGCTGTAAGTAATAAATTAGTACAATATTTTTTTGTTTTTCAAATTTGTCTATAAATTTTTAAATCTTTAAAAATCTTTAGAAAGAAGAAAAAACATTTGAAAGTGTTAATGAGCTATATAAACAAGTAAAAAAAATTGATGTTGATCATGAAAAGAAATCAAAGAAAGATAAAGCAATTTCAGAAGCTCGAGAGGTAAGATCATACTATAAAATTTATTTTTTTTTTGGTAAAAAAAAAAAAAAAAGAAAAAAAAAGTGTGTATTAAGTTTTTTCGTAAACACTCTTATAGAAATATATTGCATATAAAAATCATGTTGCAAAGCGAGAAAAACAAGCTCATGGCTTAGTCATGCAGATAGTTTGTCGGATAACAGATGGTCAATTCACCTTGTTTAATGAATCATTAAAAAAATGTGGAGGAATTGTTACAAAGATAAATGAATGGTCTACATTTGCTACAATGGGGATCCCTGCACCTCAAGAAATTGATAGTATTTTGGAAGAGCAGGTATGAATTTATGTATGCATACCGTTTTGGTCATTGAATGAAAAACATATGATAATCGATTACCTTACTTCATAGATTCGATCACCAGTCGAAGATACTCCCGTAATTTCACGCAGGTTATCGCGAAAATATTCGCATCGTATATCAAAATCCATTGCATCTATATCAGATATGCAATTAGCTGCGATGAATTATACGCCTTCAGATACTTCGTCTCCTTTAATTGAAGAACCAGAAAATAATCTTTCTCTATATTTAAATCCTTTACGACCACGCATTAATGCCACAAAATCAGAACACTCATCTCCTATAAATCTTCATCATGAACCAATGAAAAGAAATGTTGTAATGAATGAACAAAAATCGAGAAACCGTTTATCTCTTCCAATTTGTCCTTCATTTTCTTCAAATACTACGCCTTCAGCTCAAGATTTAATATCAAAAATTTCCATTGGTATAGATGAAAATGACGCGCCATTCTTTAGAGATGATGGTGACTATGGTATACTTAATATTCAGCAATTTGCAAAAAGATCATCGTTAACAGAAAATGGATTTAAAAGACTGAATGATCAAATGAATGAATTGCCCTCTGTAGATAATTTTAATGCCTATACAAATTTAAGTTTTGATGGAGATCTTGAAATTGATTCTAGTGCACAATTTGATGACACACTTGAAAATGAAGAAAGTGAAAATTCAAATGATAAGAACGTTAACAGAAAATATAGTTTTGAAACCCAATATTTAGTTCGTTCATTTCCGATTAATCTTCCTGTTCGCACACCACCTTATTCGCCTTCAGTATCTCCAAGACAAACACCCAACATTAATCACATTATTCCTAACTTTGAGCAACATCTTACAAAATCAAATGATGAATTGGGTCCAAAAAGAGGTGCACATGTATACCATCATTCTGATGGAAGCATATCAGTTGCCGAAATAAAAGAAAAATTATTATCAACACTCAATAATAATAATAATAATAATAATAATAATAATAATAATAATAATAATAATCATAATAATGATAATAACAATAATAATGATAATAATAATAATAACAATAATAATAATAATAGCGATAGTAATAATGAACAAGTAATGGTTTTTAACAAATTCGCTTTACACGTAAATTTAATGAGGTACTAAAAATTCTGTTTTATTTTAGACGTCAAGTTTGGTGCCAAAACAGGGTCATGTTAATAGTCTACTTTCAAAGTTTGATGTTGGAAGGACATCTAAGCAAGGAAATATCGTAGATAATTTTACACACGTTAACGAGCCCACTAAAGAAATAGTAAGTTGCATTCTTTTGACGATTTATTTGGCTAATTTTTTTTTTTTTTCTAAGAATACAATTATATTTTCTTTGATAAAGTACTCTTCGGAACAATCGGATCAAAGTTTAACAACAAACCAACAAAAAACAACGGCTCAAATTAACTCACAAAATGATTCATCCGATATGAATGAATCAAATGGAACGAATATAATTAATAGTATATATTCTACTTTCGGAAATACTTTTGGGAAGAAGAAATTTATCCTTCAGTAATCACCGTTAAAATTCATTTTGTATAATTTTGTTTTATGTATTATCTTTGTATTTTTAGGTAAAATATTAAGTTACTGTTCGACGGAACGTATTTTTTATTATGAAAGTGAATATTCAATTAATATTTTAAACATCAAAGTTTTAATGCTAATAGTCCGTCGACTCTCTCTAAGTAGTGTTTATTATCAAAGTGTACACCTAGATATTTACTCTATAAATTTGACAGAACGCGCTTAAGAAAAGCTGAGTGTACGTTCATAAAGTTATTTGAATGCAAGATTATATATGTCTAAGAGTCTATATATAGGGTTTTCATTCTTAATACATTTAAATAACTAAATATAAATTATACAAAATAAATATTTTTTTTTTATCACGTTTGTGATTTTATCGTGAAATACCTATAACTCGTCATGATCATGAAGTATTCTTTCTGGAACATTTTGTTTATTATCTGGTGCAGAAGCTTTTTGTTGCGTAATTTTTTCCGCTAAAGCTGCCACTTCATTATCATACGACTCCCATTCAGGAATTTGACGTTTTGCTCTGTCGAGTTTAGGTTCCTTTGTTAAAGGATTGTTACACTAAATTGGAAATGATGTTAGTCTAAGGTATATAATTTAACATATTATTATCATTATTACGATTACCAAATCGATAGTCTTTGCCGTGGATAATGATTCATTACTGCACCACGTCTCACACCATAACCATTCTTGTGGCAGGGAAAATATTGGCACAATATGCTGCATATTATTTGGCAAATCTTGGTCCAAATTCGATAAAGAGTTCGGATCTGCACTAAGGTACTGATATTGACCACGTATTTTATCCCCTGCAGCCACATGGCGAAATCTTTGCAAATCGATTACATATAAAGCGCTTTAAACGAACATAAGTTAATTAAACAAAAAAAAAAATCATTATCTGAATTTAACAATATTAGGAATAAAAGTTTAACGCACCTAATATGATATGGCTTTCCGTTCAAATGTTCACTCCAGTATCCAGATTTCCAAAATCTAAACCCATCCATATCTGGTCGATTATCACAGAACGGAGTATATCCGTATGGTGCACCATTTAAATCCATATCAACTAACTCCTTGAGATCAGCTCGAACGATTTGATCAGCGTCAACAAAGATAACTTTGTCCAGATCGAGAGGGAAAAGAACATCAAGGAACAAAATTTTATATCTAAACAAAGAAGGTATTTAACAAAATATAAAAATATAATGAATATTTAACATATTTTATTCAAGCTAAGAATTTACCCCCATATCGTCCGTTGCTTTTCTGCCTGGTTACGTAACCAATGTGGCCACTTATATGTCACAAGTTCGTATTCAAAGCCATGTTCTTTAGCCATATGTGGTATAAAATCCTATAAAACATATAAACACATCGCATGAATTAATAGTCATTTACGAGCAATTATTTTCAGTGATTATAAACAATTTCAGAAATGTGATTGCTTACTTTAAATGAAGGGGACAAAAAATTTTCAATGAACCAAAATTTCACTTTGCTATTTGTATGTCGCAACACACTAAGAATCATTATATACAAGAATCTTTCATAAAGGTGTCCAGATGCCACCGAAAATATATTAATTTCAGCTTTGTCCTGTTTATGAATATCTTGCTTATGTGAGAACCTTGAAAAAAGATATATACGTTTTAATAATTTGAGTAATAGAGTATATAAGTTCATGAAACTGTAAATGCTCACTTATTCGTGATATAGTCCCAAAAACTATCATCATTTTCATCATCTTTAATATTTACATTTTCCTTTCCTGGCTTACGTACAAAACGAGGATAAATTATCGGCCCTTCAAAGCTATTTAAAACTATTTCATAACCAGTTTCATTAACATTCCGACTAAACCATCCCTCGCTACCAACACTTAGGATATCATATATTTCTTTCGACTTTCCCTCTCTTAATTGGAGTGTCCAAACGCCAGGATTTGCTTTTAATTGAAAATATCCAAGATTAGCCATCACAATTGTATCAACCATCGCAGGATAATTATTTGTGCCAAGTATAAGTTGAAGACCACTCGGCGGTGAATTCGTTGTAACATCAAATGCATGTCCTTCAATAAGAATATTTTTTAATTCAAAAAGTGCATCTACTCCTTTAGTTAGATTGGCTAGACGAATATTATCCAAATCATGTATTGACGCCTTTGGTGTGACTAACCATGATTGGATTACATCCATTCCAAGCGTTAATAGTGGATCCTCAGGAAGATGCGCAAAATAAGCAGTTGGCGGGATAAGAGCACTTGATGATAAAAATGTAAATTTAAATTGGTGGAATGAAATTTATACAAAACGAAAATTAACATATGAGCCTTACCCAGTTGTTGCGTTAAATGTTAACCGAGGCTCCAAAACATATCGATAGAAGCGTTTTATTGGTAATTCCTTCAAATTCAATTGAGGATATAGGTACAGCTCAATGTAAACACCTTCGATTTGGGATAATGCCTAAAATAAATTAAATTATGTGGATAATTATCAAAAAATCAAGATGTTAAGGCATACATATAATAATTAATTACCATCAAAATGGTTGACCATTTCTGTGCTGTTTGACTTAATGGATCAACAACTGCAGAAATATAATACATTGCGGTTTCTTTTTGACCAATTTGTATTAAACTAAATTGAGTAAGCAAGAATTAGCTTGTTGGACTTTTTTTTTTTGTTTTACGAAAAAAACCTTCAATTGCGTAAATATATGCACCCGTAGTTTCTCTTCAAACTTTGATATAAGAGATCACGTTTATTATTTTGGACATTGAAGAGACTAACTGGACCGTCAGACACACCAGACACGGAAATTACGGAAGTTAACTTAAAAAAGAAATCCGAATAATTCGTTCTACACATTTATTCAATAAAACATTAATGATTAATATATAAAAGTGAGACTAAAATCAACGAAATATAAATACCCTTGTAATGTTAAGTTTAAATTGAGATTTTTTACGGCTTCAATAACGGGATTTATGCGTTCGTTAAGTTCAGTATTGGCCAATAATTCGAAATCATCAGGGGTAAACGAATCCTTCGGATCAATAGGTCCAACGATCTAGAACAGATAAAAATAAGTGTACATGCATATTTTAAGAGAAATAAAATAAAATATATTTACACGACCGTTTACGACGAAGGCGGTATCTCCTTTGTCTAATTTTAGCCGATTTTTAATGAATGGCTTCATATCTTTCCAATATTTGTCAGCCTTTAAATTATCAATCATTTGCCACCCTGCTGATACGGCAGAATTTACAATTTTTCCAATCGGAATTTGATGTTCATCATCACCGTCTTTCATATGATTTTTTTCCAAAGAAAGTTTATCCAAAAACTCTTTAAATGCAGACTTGAATGATAAATCTTTTGGTAAGTCTGCAACTTCATATAATAGATAATAAATCATTGATGACATGATACTGTCACCAGTATCGTTTGATGGGTTATGGATGAAGGATATTCGTACGTTTGGCGATGAATCCTTCAAAAAAAAGATTTATAACGTTAAGTTGGTTTATATAACCAAACTTATATGTAACATATTTTATCATACCAAAAATTCTAATGCTTTTAATGCCTGCATTGCACCATATTCTTGATTGAAATCCGAAACAATTAATATTGTCATAGGAATCTCTTCGCTAGTTTGATTCTCTAAAATATGAAAAAATCCAACGATATTATTAAGAGCTTTTCAATTTGTTTATATTGATAAAAGATGCCTTACCGGAATAGATGTATTTTAAATTATTAATTGGTACATTACTCCAATTATTATCAATGACTAAATTGACAACATTTAAAGGTTTATCATCTGATACAAAAATGTAAGAATTCCTTCTATCTGGAATACCCGGCATGGACATAAAATAATCATAAATGTCGGTGACATCATTAATCTCTCCTATGTAGACCTAAGCAGAATCATAAAACAAATTATTTATATGCATATTTCCTAAATGATGCCTTTTTAAGTAAATCTAACCAATCTTACTTTTTGTTGCAAAAACATTGTATACTCGTTGATCATTTGAATCATGTTACGTTGATAGTTCTAAATTTATATGTAGAATGTATAATCAGTCCGAATGCATATGTTTTATAAATGTGCCAAATCGTTTAATTTGATAATATTAAATTACCTCATCCATATCGAAATATTTTCCATTTACAAAGAGAACGCCATCATCATCCGGTTTTATATGAAATCGTTTGATAAACTCGGCTGCATCTTCTATTTGTTTTCTAACTGGAGAATTTTCTGAATTGATTATATCTTCAAACGTACTAGAGCTTTTTTCCTCATTTAATTTTTTGTCATTAATCACATGATTATATTTCTCTCGAATTATTTCAATAAATTCTTTTGTCGATTTTTTATTAAGTTCAGAATAAATCTAAATTTAAATTTAAGTTATTAGATATTCGAATTAGATATTACTTCAAATGTAATAATTTTTTTATTATTGAAATATACTTGGGTAAGAAAATCCATGGTCAACGTCGTGGAGTATCGATCAACAAGATAGTAAAATATTTGCGCCATTACAAGAGCTTTTGAAATAATAAATATATATTAAAATCAAAATATAAAAGAATAATGACCAAAAATATTATTAAAAAATTGCTTACCGTTTGGTTGATCATCAGAAAACAGAGGGACAACACCAAAACGGATAGGAATGTCTCGAGCTATAAGCGTGTTGACATAGTCGGTAATTGTTTTAAGATTATCCACATAGGAGAGATCAAGGACAAACAAGACAGAAAATAAATTTCTGCGTATATACCGCATTTGTCCTGGATATACAGGACGGAGCAGCTAACAAATTGAAAACTTTGTCCGTAAAATCAATTTTAAAAGGTATAACAAGATAATCACTTATTAAATGTAGAAAACTCTAAATACCTCGTAAATACGATGAGGCCAATGAGCGTATCGATTCTCTTTTTCTAAATCATTTAACCATACTATCACATGTTTTTCGTCAGATTTATCACGAACATCAAAAACACCTCTAAAAAGGTCTTGAGAAGATTTTGATTCAGAAATTATGGGAGACGCAAGCAATTCAACAGCCCGTTGCAAATTCAAACCAAGACTTTTGAGGGATAGCATGATTTGTCTTTCACGACGCAATGTCTTTAATAAACTATTATTACAAAAAACCTAACATCAATTAAATATAAAAGAAATACTAGAAATATTCACTCTAATAATTTGTATAATTAAGTAGTACCTGAATGGATCAACAGTGTGAGAATCTAAATTTAGTCCATTTATCCAAATAGAGTTTTTCTCTAAATCCGTAATATACTGTTGATTCAATTGAATTTCTGCTTCCCATGTAGAATTTAATGTAATTTGTGAAATAGGGCCAGAATATTTTGGAAAATCTTGCGATAGCTGCGAAAGTGCTAATAATGGATTCTGGGCCTCTAAGACAAATTGTGCAGCTTTGAGACCAAGGTCTGTAAAAATAAATAGATAAATGAGTAATTATTTCATATCTAAATTAAATATTTATATTATATCAAATATAATATATGAATAACCTGTTATTTCACCAAATTTTAAAGGCTTAATTTCAGATATTTGTTGATCAAATAAATGATCAGTCGATGATCTTTCTTGGAAAATTGGCTCTTGATTATCATTTTCATTCACATTCACATCATCACCTATCCATAAATCAAAGAATAAATTTTTTTGTTAAGATATTATAAAATTGAGCTTTCCAAAAAGAAATCTATTATTCTACCTGTTTCTACCTTACGATCATCCAAAACAATATAATCAGTATTTTTCAAAGCTAATTCCACACCATATCCAGATAGATATAACATGTCTCGCTTTTCTCTTGGTGGCCTATATCGCAAGACATAGTTTAAAACTCCATTTTTAGCCAAATCAGACAGTAATTTATGAAAAGTTACAAAATCTGGTGAGTATAAATTAGCGTATAAAATAGCTATAGGTGTAACTTCATCATATTGTAGGATATGATCAAAGGGCAAAAGCTTAGGAAATGGCGCATCACTAACAAATTATTAATAATTTAGTTAAATATGAATAATTCAAATCTATAAAAAGTCATCATTTAAATCTTAAATATCCACCTTTTAATATTAAAGCTCAAGTCAAATTTATTATTATCGGTAATTCCGGTGATTCTTTTAAATTCTTCAATACTACAAGCCTGATTTCCATACCAATCTACCCAAACATCACATTCAGGATCAAATTTCAAATTTTCGTGGTTTTCAATATAATCTTTTGTACTTGGAACTACGGTTGCATTATAATAATGATAATATGCTTGAACCGCTGGCGCAGTGGTATGTAAATAAAGTGCAAATTCAAGAAATGATAGTGAGGTTGGCACTGACAAATATTGTCCTGATTCAATTATATCTAAAGCTTGTTTATATAGGTCACGATCTGACATTGTATTTGAGGATATTAAACCTCGTCCTAAAAACTCATCAATGAGAGAAAAATATGCTGAAGAATTTTCGACAGCTACAGATTCACTTGAAATAGCGTAGTAAATGAAAAAATTAATACCAGCCCATTCTTAAGATGCTATTTATAAAATCTTTACGTTTTACATACATAATTTCAAGAACCAGGTAGGGAGCTTCCCATGAAGTTTTGATCCATGCCTGAACAGGTGGTGTTTCGGCATTTGAGATAAATATTAAACTTAAAAAACAAATTACCAAAATGGAGATAAATTTTCGAAGTATCATTTTTTCAACATAGAATAATATTGTCAATTCTCGAGAGATTTATTAAATTCATATAGCAAATATAGCAAATCGAATTTTGACGCGTATAAAGAAAATCAGTCAACCGATAATCGGGTAATAATGTGATATCGATATAATTTGGGCCAATTTAAATGTGTGACCAACATTATAAAAATTATTTTCAAACGTAAAATTAATTAAGATATTTAATTACAGCCATGGTAAGATATTTTCCCAGGAAAAAATTTATTCTAATTGTAAAATTGAAAAATGAATGATAGGGCTTATAAAAATTTATGGAATTGTTAGCATGGTCGTAAGCGTGTCAAACCTACTGCAGAAGTAGAAAAATTAAGAAAGGAAAAAGAAGCGTCCAAAATCAAAGAATACAATGGTATTGTGGCAGCATGTTTAGAAAAGGTGTGTTTTTTTTCTATGAAAGGATCCGATATTGAGTGATATATTGTCGTAGACATGTTTTTGATGTTCGATTTATACATCGATTTGCAAATAATAGAAAAACAAATGTGAATTTGACAACGAGGCTTTTATCCTAACTACTAAGATCTTGTCACAAAACCCTGATTTTTATACAATTTGGAACTTTAGGAGATCAATTCTTTTAAATGAGATTTCAGAAGATTGGTATGTGCCGATAACGTAATTAGTTCTCAAAACCTTGATAAATATATAGTCATTGAATATTATAGTTCTGACGAGGAAAAACAGCAAAAATTTTCATCCGAATTACTATTCCTTCAAGAAGTCTTTCGACATAATCCAAAATCATATTGGATTTTCAACCATAGACAGTGGTGCTTAGATACTATGCCTAATCCTGATTGGAAAAGTGAATTAGACCTTGTTGGTAAAATGTTGGATATGGATGCAAGAAATTGTAAGAACTTACCAAAATTGAACAATTTATTACGAATTTTAGAATTGACCTCATTTATACTAATTTTTATCATAAAGTTCATGGATGGAATTACCGACGTTACGTGATATCGAAACTTTCTTGTATCGATTCAAATGCATTAAATCTCAGCAAAACCGAATTTGATTTTACCACTGCTAAGATTAATCAAAACTTTTCAAATTATTCCGCGTGGCATCAACGTAGCAAATTGTTGCCAAAATTGATGGAAGATGAACAACTTGGAGATCAAGGGGAAAAAACTCTTATTGATCAAGGTACATAGAATATTTATAATCGTTTTAATAATGAAAAATAAGAATATATATTAAAGTTCTCTATGATATCCATATATGTAAAAGAATTCGAGCTTGTTAAGTCAGCTTTTTATACAGACCCAGATGATCAAAGCGCCTGGCTCTACCATTGGTGGTTAATTGGTCGAGGTGTGTATTTTCGTATTTTAACATTTTTTTAAGGCAAAATCAATAAGATTTGTTTTTTTCGATAAAAACAATTAGAAATTCGACACATTTCTATTCTTGGAGCATATTATGATTCACAAAACTACCAAATTATTCTTGCATTTGATGATGAAATTGGTATGTTAACTCCTTTCCAAGTCGCATACAAAAATGATACATCGCAGTTGAACATAGTTGAAGGACATTGGCGTTCAGTCTCTGGTGGCTCTGATGTAGATCGAATGCATGGATTCGTGTGGATTTTCACCTTGAACATTGAAAGTGGCTTCAATGAACTTTTTGTCACTGTGAAGCCAGAATGGATAGTATCTTCTAATTCTGAAGTAAAATTAGTCAGAAATATTCAAATGCACTGCCAGTTACTCGAACAAAATCAAGGTATTTAACCGAAACTAATCATTTTTGTAATAATTATCTTTTAGATTATAATTAATATATTCTGAATTTAACGTTTACAGACACATTAATACTAATGTCACCACAGACTATGGCTGAAAATACGGCAATTCTCTCACCACCATCGCGTTTCAGAGAAGATATATTACCGATGACAATGCAAGAAAGAACTAATCTTCTTAAACGCGAAATCGTTACAGTAAAAGAATTGCAGGAAATAGAACCGGAGAGCAAATGTAAGTGGTAATCCCTAAGTCACTGTTAACTCTTTATTAATTAAACATCTCTAAAAAAAAATAATTATGTCTCTGTTAATAGGGTGTTTACAAACTTTATTAATTCTTCTACGTGAACTTAAATACATCTCCGAATTGAATGCGGAAGAAGCCAAGAACATTGATGAAGAAGTAATTACAATCTGCGATCAGTTGATTAATATTGATAAAATGAGAACCAAACGATTCGAAGACTTGCGTAAGTTTTATATTTTAAACTGGTATAATTGCACTTAAAGCATTGTAAATTTATAATGAAACCAAATATTAATTTTATCAAAATTAGGTTCCAAAGCAATATTTGAAACAGCCACAAATAATTTAATTCAAGCATCACCTAATGCACAACAGGAAATTATATTTAGGGATAATAGGTTATTTATGTCAGAAAAATCACAATTACCTACGTTTACACTAACTAATAGAAACCTCACGATTATTCCTACTCCATCTATTTTGTTGCATATTCGTATATTGGATTTATCACATAACAAGCTTACATCCACTATTTTTCTTTCCAATTTGATTCATCTACAAGAAGCAGATATTCGTGATAATTGCATATCAAGTATAAATGGAGCGAACAACTTAAGATTCTTAAGAATATTAAATGTTCAATCAAATCTAATAGAATCATGGGAAGCAGTTAGGAATGGTTTTGTGAAATGGCAAGGTGGTGAATGTAAAGTATATGTGTCTGGAAATCCGTTTATAAATGAGAGTGATGGGAACAAGCTGAAATGGGAAAAAGAAATGGATAAAATAGAGTTTTGCTATTAGATCTTCATTATAAAAAATTACAGTTTAGTTAATTATTTTTATATCACTTTATTTTGTTCCTGTGTATAGAAAGAATCTATGAATAATATAATTTTCTGAAATTGAATTCTCTTTCATCAACGTATGTATTTGGATACGGGCTTTGGTATTGATATATGGGTCATGGACTAGGAAAAACACCGTCTGAAGGGGGGTTTCCATTTTGAGAAAATAGCGATTAATTGTTTGTGAAACCTAAATTTTGCCCCGTTTATTTTTAGATATTAATTACTGAGTAAACAAGGTCACGTGATTGTGAAACACTGATTGACCAATCTAATTAAATTGAGCCGTCAATCTTTGGTTGTAAATCTATTTTTAGAACACGAATGTTAAAAAATTGTTTTACATTCAAGTTAAAATATTTCGATAAATTATTATATCAACGTAGGGTAAAAAGTAAAATACATATAGATATAAACCGAAACTTTAATTTGAATCGAAAATCTCAAAATTTTTAAAAAAGTGTCAGAGGGGGGTTTTCCTAGACCATGACCCATATACAGGCACCATTACGAAGACATCTTGGTGAATGCTGTTGGTTGTGAATCATAAATTTTTTAACCAATCTCTCAGCCATATGTTTTCTCAAGGCATTTCCGCAGATATGATTTTATCGATTTGATCAATCGGAAGTTCAGGGTTTACACGCATAACAATATGAGCATGGGGAAGTCCTAGCTTCTGAAATTCAAACATCAGAAAAAGTTGAAACCTGATTATAATCGGTTGCAAGCATTTAATCGATTATAATCGATTGACTTTAGGCTCGCCGACCCAATTTTTCCAAAAAAAAAAATTTTTTTTTAAATTCCTTTTGTGCCATTTTTGCCATTTAATGGTTTCTCTGGTGGTACCCATAACTCTTACTTTCTCTTCGGGTTTGGAGAATTTTCTCTGGTGTCAATGGCTTCCCAAAAAATTCCAAAAAGTGGGCGTTTTAGCGCATCCCGACTTAGGTAGCTCTCCCACAAAAAATTGTTCACCCAGCCAATCAAATTTAAGGTCAGGTGTAACGTGATAGTCAAAACAAACGTTTTTTATTTTCTAAGTAAAAAGTTGCATATAAACCTAAAAAACGCATTATATTTGGGGTTAGGGTGAGTATAACGCAGGGTTAGAATGCTCTATCAGTAAAATTTCACAAGGAACACTTTTAATTAGGCCGCAGAAGGTGGTTTTCTAATTAAAATTTAAAGCTATTTTTGTTTTTTTGTAATAAGGTGGTTTCGTTTCGAATTTTACATTACACCTGATCCTGAAATTCGATTGGCCAATATTACAGGGGGTGAACAATTTTTTGTGGGAGAGCTACGGACGTTGCGCATCCCCTCCAAAAGATCAGCAGTGTTTACTTTGTCCCAATTAGGAAGGCACCTACTATTTCGGATTCACGATCACAAGTATGTTTTGGAAACAAAATAAACAATGAATAACACGTGAGGTTTTTTCGAAAAAACCACTAGAGAAATTTTTACATAGTTTTCTTTTCTTTCTCACAGTATATATATGTTTGACTACTTCTTTTTCTTTTGCTTTTTTCATCTTGTCCATTTACTTTAGGTTTTTTGTTTAGGATATAGATTTTCCCAATTTTTATCTTCCCTTTTTTTACTTTCCCCTTACACCCCCTTCGTATACTTTGTGTTTTTTTATTTTTCTTGTTAGTTGCAGATAGTAGTTGTTTAACTTTTCTGCCAGGATCTAGGTAGAAGAAGTCTGAAAGAAATTAGATGGTACGAACGAGCTGATAGATTTCTGTCAGTGAGCTATCACAGGTCAAAATTATACATATCTGTATAATATTGTGTACCTGATATGTATACTTTATCCGACAAACTCTTATGATCATGAATGTATTTATTTCCTTTATTTTTTTCATGTATTATAAAATAATCATATTTACTTGAATTAAAACTCAGCTGACAACTCCCTACCAATCATGATCATAAATTGTCGGATAACACCATTATTGGGCAAATTTTTGAATAACGTTAAATTGGCTCAACTTGGCAAATGATTGGCTGACACGTGCCGCTTTGCGGCACGTGTTCATTTGCCCTGTTGAACAAATTTACCGTTATTCAAAAATTTTTGCCCAATAATGTATACATATATATGATATGTGACCGATATGTGTAGGATATATTTATACACATACCCGATATGTGTAGAGTTCATGCAGGATATCGGACACATATCAGACACATATAGTACACATATAGTATACATGCCGTATACATGCCGTATATATATCATATATATAAATTCTGTAAGCATCATGTACCCGATATGTGTAGAGTCATGTAGGATATCAGACACATGTCGGACACATATAGTACACATATAGTATATATGCCATATATATATCAAGTATATATCGCATATATAAATTCTGTAAAAATATAATATATATATATATATATATTTGGCAATCCTGCCTTTATTGACTAAAGAATGCGCATGTTGTTACATACAAAGGTCTCCAATTACTGCCTTTAACCCTTCTTTTTCTACAATAAAGACTCACCCGGCTACTGTATAGTGCCCAGATACGATCTGCTGCAGCAACCTTTTTACTATCCTTAGGCCTTCAACTTACTGAAGGAACTCCCTCAGGTCAACGGACGGTGGTCGCTAGCCTTGTCAAGATTGCGTTAAGTTTGTTTACCAACCGGTCTATAGAGCCCAGACCATGTTGGTTTATAGTTAGTTTGGACTAAGTTGGTCAAAAGGATTTCAACCTTGCCCCAACATTTTTCTCCTTTGCTTTGTGTTCTGATTCCACTTCTCTTGCAGTTCTTTTATATGAATTTTCTTTGTACAGCCTACTTTTTACTGTTCTTTCCCTTTTGTCCTTGTTCGAGATAACCTATTTTTTTCCCATTCGTTCACCGCCTCACAACGGCAAATCCAAATGATTCGTTTGAACTCCCTTCTGAGCTCATAGATATATTTTTTTCAGGCATTTCACAATTCTATACTTTCATCGCTATTACTTATGAGAACTCCTCTTATGCAATTTATGCGGTATTCTAGCCTATCGTTTCTTGAAAGTCCAATTAAGACCGCTTCTGTGCTTTCATTTTCCATTGTAGAGACATTCTCATTTCTTTTCCTTTTTCTTCCTCTGGCAAGAAACGTTCTTCTAAGGTGAGATTTGCAGCTTTGAGCTCGATTTTCCTCCAGAGGATCTCATAAAGTTCGCATCTTGCTAAATGCTCCAAATCTTCTTTTTCCCGAAAGCATGCTATACAGGTATCTATTGGGTACATCGTCGGGTTTCTCTTGTGCAGTATGCTCAGAGTTGGCAGCAAGTCGTTTAGACACTTTGTATTAAACACCCATTTCCTAATACTTTGCAAACTTCTACATCTTGACCCTGCATTTTTCTTCAAATTCCGCCAAATACTCTTCCAATCAATTTCGGACTCTATACTATTCCTACTTTCTAAATACTCTATACTACTAGTATGTAACCATTCTACACTATAATACAAATTTGTAATGCTATCTATTAAACCTCTAATAGGGGTATCTATTATGTACTAATTCCACCTAGGTACAACCTTTACCAATTTCGACCACTCAATATTCCAACTAATCACTTCTCCATTTTTACACTCTTCTTTTGCCAACTTATCCACCTGCTCATTAAAGTAAATGCCACAGTGCCCTTTTACTTTAATGAAATTGGTATCTATCTCCTTACGTCTAATTAAACTTTCGATCATCGTGAGAATGCTTCCATTCTTCAGCTTTGAAATTTTCGATGTTCTCTGGTTACAAAGCACTTTTTTGATCATACTAATTGCATTTGCACTGTCGGTGTACATGTTAATTTTGCACTTTTGCAGAACGACGAGCAAAGCAATACCTATTGCCCCTAGTTCTGCTCTAGTCGATGATAGCCAGTCTCGTATCGTACCTGCAAAATGCATTAAAGTAACTGTATTGGCCTGATCCTATTCGTTAAGGATGATCCATCCAACACCCATTCTTCGTGGCTGGGTGTTATTTCCAGACTCCTCTAATGAACCGTCTGTGTATATATCTAAATTCTGGTATGCTGCTAGTTTTTGTGCTATTTCCTTAAGTCTAATTCTAAAATCTTGCTCTACGATATATTTATCAATTAATAAGTTTGCCATCGTTTCAACAAATATTTCCATGTTTGGGATTACTGTTATTGGGCCTTGGATTTGGGATCCAATATGAGCGCTCAAGGAATTAACTGGGATCTCACAAAGTGCTCTATTTTCCCCTTTTCTCTTGACGACTCCTTTTTTTAGAGCTCTTTTACCTTCACAAAACTTTTTCTTAATTAGGCATATCTCATTACCGTTCTCCTCCCCTAATTGACACCCTGCGCATTTAACTAGAGACTCATCATTTTCTTTTCCATCAGTCCAGTGCTCAATTTCTATGACTTCTCCTTTTTTCCTTTTGATTCTTTCTATTTCTGTCTTTTTTCTATTTGAACCGAAGAGGACCTATTCCCAAGGTAGGTTGGGTCGCCAAGCTGTTTCCATACTCTAATCTAAATTGGGACTTTACTTCTCTTGATTTAATCTCGTGTATAAGCAGCTCTTCTATTCTTCGAAACCATAATGGTTTTTTTTCACAACCACTAAGGCCTCTAAGTTTTTGTAATTGTGACCATGTCAACAATTGTGCTCCGTCTTGACTGATTAACTGTTCTACTATTATCCAATGGTTGCTTTTATTCTTCAAAAAACTTTTCTTTTCATTAATACTTAGAAGGGTTCAGATTTCCCTATTATGTCTATCTGCGAGCTTCAGCGCTTCTTCTATCTCTTTGCACTCTACTTTGATTTTAATTGCTTTTGCTTCTTGCACTAACTTTGCATTAAAATTGAATCGGAGCTCACTACTCTTGCATCTATCAGTGTTCCAAGAAAGAATACATTCCGTACTTTTATTGTCTAGCTGAGCTTGCCTAAGTCCAATCCAGGTTTCTGACCCTACTGTTCCTGTGTTATTTAATCTTTCAATTAGACTTGGTATTTGCTAAGCTAGCCTTGCTTGCCAGATAGTTCTAAGCCCCACAAGATTACGATGATGCAGAATTCCATTTGCTGTAGAATTTGCCAACCCTGCCTTGTTTTTAATAAGCATTAAGCACGGTCTATGCAAACGATCACACACTCACTTGCTTACTATATGACATCTCAATCTATATTCTATTCTGGGGATTAAAACCTTGTTGTTGATATATTGTAAATGTCTGAGTGTAACCTTTTTCTTTTTAATAATCCTTACTAAGCTTTGAATTTCCTGTTCTACTAGTCTTAGACCATAGTTTTTGCCATTTTTCTCAGAAACCCAGATGCCAAGGAACCTTTCCGGGTTATCCTTCTCCTTTGCTTGGATTACGTTCCATCGCTAGAGCAAATTTTGCATTCTTGATTTGGTGCTTGCTGGTTTCTGTTAATCACTATCAATTCTGATTTGTTCTTGTTAATTCTAATATCATTTAATTTGTAAAATCATCAGCCAACTCTAGCATTTCCTCTAACTCCTCTTTGTTCTTGGCAATCCAGGTTGTATCATCGGCATAAGCCAGAACTGCTTGCCGCCATTTTATATGTTCAATTCTATTAGTACACAAGTTTACAGGCCACTCTACCTCAACTTCATACCCCCATTTTTTCTGCCTTTGAATCTTACACAAAAGAGGGTTGTAAAAGATACGCCAGACCAGAGGAGAGAGCACCTCTCCTTGATCGATTCCATCACTAGCTATGACTTGTTTTGTATTACCAAAGGCTGTTATGATTTCAAACTGTCTTTTGGAGAAAAGATTTACAATATATTTGCAGAGATTCTCCAGAAGCTTAATTCTTCTAAGGGCCAACTCCAAAGAATCCATGCTTACGGAATCGAAGGCCTTTTGCATATCTTGGAAAAGGACCCATAGCTCTTTTTTCTTTTCCCGGGCCTCTTCTGTTATACAATTTAAAATGTGTATAGGATCTTCAGTACTTTCTTCTGACAGACCCGCAAAATTTGAACCTTTTAGTATTTTTTTTTCCTTGAAGATTCGATCTAATCTTCGCATTAGTACTTTGTTCAGAACTTTTCGTATTGTTTCTAAGAGAATGATAAGCCGAACATTGTTCAAATTGAAATTCCAATTCTCTTTTTTCGGTATAGGATATAATAGGCCCACTTTCCACTTTTGTGGTATTTTGCCACTTGCTAGACACTTGGACAGAAGTTTGATACAAAAGATTGTTGTGTACTTTCCTAGACGCCTTAAAACAGGATATGTGATTCCTGATATTCCGGAAGCTGAGTTGTTATGTGATGTGGAAAGCGATTCTTTTAAAGTAATTTCACTTAGTACTTGGTCGTACCATTCTTCTTTTATATCCTCTTTTGGTTTATATTGTTTCTGCTATACTTGTTTTAAGTTTCTCATCTCAAAATTTCTTTTCCTGAATTGTTCTTTAAAGTGTATTTCCACTTGGTCGGGGACTTATTTTTCTTCTGTATATAACTTAAAGTCATCCTCCACATCTCCACAGACTCTATCTATCTTAATTTTCCTAGACGGCCTTTCTAGAATACTATTTAGTATCAATTTTTGATTTGTAACTATTCTGTCGCATCTTTCTTCTATACACTCCCTGATCTTAGTTTCTTCTAATAAAATGTTTCTTTTGTTTCATACTTTCTTAACCAATTTGGCTATAAGTTCCAATTGTTTGTAAACTTCATCTATCTATAAATCAACCTCGTTTTCAAAAATTAGGTCCTCTTCTAGCTCCGCTTTGATTATTTTCTCTATGCTCTCCAGCTCCTCTTTGTCTTTGAAACTTGGTACTTGTCCTATGTGTTTTTTACTTTTTCTACACAGTTTGTTTAGTCATTTGGATAGTTTCCGCAAACTGTTAGTTTGGTCTTCACCAGGTTCTCTTGTTTTCGCTGCAGTAAACCGCTTTTTTGGTAAAATTTTGTTTGCTACTGTTCTTATACTTGATTCTAACCAATCCCATTTACTATCCAATTCTTCCTGAAGGAGCAGTTCTTTTGTTTTAGCACTTTCACCATTTGTCTTCTTCTGATTTTCTACTTTGGACTTTAAAATCTCATCAGTTTTTTTTGTGAAAGTGATCCAATCCTCTTCTTGAATTTTATTTGTATCAATGCAAATTTTTTTGCTTTTTGCTCTTCGTCTTTGAGCACTATTTTGGCTAGAAGTATGATTTCTAGCGAACAACCAGGCAAGGACCATGTGGTGGTCACTATTCGTGCATAAGCTCATTTCCTGTATTTTGCACTTTGCTAGATCAACATGCCAGTTGTGCGATAGCCAAATATAATCAATTTCTGAATCTTTGGTAGGACCTTTTCGTATAGTGCTACTAACACCTGTTTCTAAGTGCGTAAAAGTGTTTTTGAAGCCTCTATCTAATAGCTTTTGTAATAGAATTTTCCTGTTAGGACCTCTGTTTAAATCCTTGCTGTTTAACATACTATTATTAGCCTCTATATTAAAATCTCCCATAATTAGAACCTTTGCTTTGCTAGACTTTTGTATATTTTCAACTCTGTCAACTAGAATCTTACATATCTCTTTCTCCTGTTCTTTGTTGTTAGGCGGGATATAAACGATGAAAAAGTACCAGGCTTCATTTTTAAATACCATATTTGCTTCGATTGTATAGGGTGACCATCTTAAAACTCTTGCTAGGTGCTTTTCAATTCTTTTATGAATGATAATTGCTACGTCTAAACCCTTTTTCTTGTCTTCTTCTGCTGATGCCCAAAAACTTCTGTAATTTTCATCCTTATTCATTAACCATTTACCTTCCTTCTCTTGAATGTTTGTTTCACACAATCCAACTATATCTACTTCTTTTAAACCCATTAAATCCACTAGACTCTTTAACTTGGTCTTGTTTGATTTAATCCCGTTAATATTATGAAATGTGAAAGTTAAAAAATTATTTTTTCCTTCCTTTTTTTCCCAGCACCTGCTGCCTGTGCTGTCAGTTTTCTTTAAGACACCCACGGCTACTATTAGGAGTAATTTGGCTAGTCCTTGTTTTTCGCCTGTTATCCATATAAGAACCTTTTCTTGTAAGAATAGTTGCTTCTGTGTGCTGAGCAAAAATTTGAGCCTTCACGATTATTAATTCTATGTGACCCTTCTAGACGAATTAATCTGCTCAGAATTTCCAAGAGTAAATCTTTGTTATTAACATTGGTTTGCGATATGGGTATATTTTTTTCGATACTTCTATTTTCTTTCTTGCTTCCTACTTCTTTTATGAAACGATTACATGAAATGGTAGGTTTCTCTTCTTGACTTTCTTCCATAGTAAAGTCATCTATTTCTTCATGCATCCAACTAAGTGTCGAATTAAAGTATTTAACTTTGGTTTTAAATGCCTTTTGCTTATCCTTCCTATTTTCAAATTCTACTAGAGCTGATCCCCTTTGATAACTATTTCTATTTTTAAAAATGTGAACCATCTTTGCTTTAATGTGTTTAAGCTGTCTCCACAAGATTACTTCATTTGTAGTACATGGTAGGCCAGAAAGTTTAGCCATTATTTTCCTTCTAGATTTTAATACTTCTTTTCCATTTTCTCCAAGAGTCATACGAGTCAACGATTTATTGTTGCATGGAATTGCCCATGTGCTTTGTAGTTGTTCTTCTTTATTAGAGGATATATACACTATGAGTTCGAGCTTAGCATGACCGGCTCTATTGACTGTGCGGTATGAGTTTTCTATTTGGCCAAAGTTATTAATAAATTTATATAAATTGTCCGTTCTACCCTTTGCAGGCATGTTCCAAAAAGTAATTTTGGTCATTTTCATTTCTGACTCCCTATCCATATCATGTTTAGGATAAGAGACCTCTGTTATGATTGTTTCCACCTCTTTTGGCACGTAAGATACTTCTTTTCCTTTGTTCGACTTGATTATAGGCCTGTTTGTTAATCCTATTAGACTTCTTTCTTCATAATTTAGCTTTAACCTATTTTCCAGAGCATGTATCGACCCATATATGTCCTTTTTATTTTTATCTAAATCTTTCTCTACTTCTGCATCCATAATACTGCTAAGTTGCTCCTCAGTACCATAATCTAGACAGCCTGTTTCTGAGAGCACCAGTAATATCTTCTTTTTTTCTGCTAATTCCTTTTCTAAAGTTTCCTTTCTTAATTGGTTCTCTTTCTCTTCTTGTAGGCGAAGTTCCTTTTTTTTAAGTAATGCTTCTTCATTTACTTGTTCTTGTTTCTTAATTTCTGTTTCTTGTAAGTCTAAGATTCGCAGAACAGCTGATTCCACTCCTGGATGTGCGATGTTCATAAATTTAACAATAAACTCCTCCTGTTCTTTGTTGTCTGTTTCATATCTTAGTACAGGGATAGCCTTCAAAATTTTGTCAATCGGATTGTTTAAAAATTCTCTAACTGCATCTAATTGTGTAGTGATTATCTCCATCTGCATTTAGAACTTTCTAGAAATTTATTTTTAGAATCCAACATTGCGTATACACGTGACTGAATCAGACGTATTTGTTTATTTGATTAGTTTGGTAGATCGGACATGACTTCTTTGTTTACCCGTTTGGTAGTATTTGTTTGTTTTGTTTACGCGTAATTTGATCGGAACAAAACAGATCTGCAGTACAGGGTCTCAA
>QKWP01001210.1:109076-142822 GCA_003550325.1 Gigaspora rosea | reverse complement strand
AGTTTTTCTTATAGAAAGTTTTTCTTTTTTTTATGGGTAGAATTTCTAAAAATATATTTTTTAGATAATTTATTATGTAATTCGCTTTTGTTATAATAAAGCTATTGGACTAAAGTTCAATATTTCAAAACTTTTCAACTTTTCATTATATCAAATTTTTACGATATTGGGTTTACTATAATGAAAGTGAATCTTTGCAATACTATGAGTTCACTATATTACCAGGTAATTTTGAGCTATATTTTATTATCTTTATTTTTTTTAATAGTAAATATCTTGATTTTAACAACTATCACAGTAACTACTATTTGTATTCATTTTTCATTATTTAAAGGGCCTGCTATATCCATAATCTTTGTTAAACGTGCTATTTCTTTTTTATTTGTAGCAGAATATCGTCCTATCCAAGATTGAATAGTTTGTTTTGATGGACTTCTTCAGAACTAAGCATACCTTCTTCAGCCATTTGTGATAGTTCGTCAAACATTTCTTTTGCAGAATTTCGCTTGCTATGATCTTCTTGGCCTGCCATAAACATGGCTTTCAACAACTCGAGAACATAAGGTGCTATTCGTTTTCCACTTCCTTTTTTTCCATATTTCTGATTCTCTTTTAATGCCCAACCTGCATCTAATAAGAACCATTTTGGAACAAATCTATAATAAAAAAGTAATTAGGACTATTACAAATAATAAAATGGGTTACTAGTCAGAATTAACAATTCGTTGCTTCAAATAATATATTATTTGAGTAGTTTTGTGGACATGTATGTCTATGAAATTACATAATATATAGAATTGCAATTCTAATTTTGAAGTCTTTTTTAGGTTTGACTAGTATGTTCAAATACTTACGATTGTTTAGTGGTGTATGTGAGAACTATATCATTAACAGGTAAATGATTTTTTCGTTCATTCAATTCTTTTGTTGTCTCAAAAAACATTTCTTTTTGTAATAGATTAAGAAGTTCAAGACATGACGCATTATCTGAATAGTTTATTCTACGGGAATTTAGCTCATCTTTTATTTGGTTTGATTGCCATCTTCATGGATTCCAGTTATCATTGTCACTGACTTGAATACGAATAACAAAATTAGTAATTTAATTTTCACCTATTATAAATTGACAAATAGCTTTTTAACTATTTACTTGTTGTTCGATAAAGAGGTACTTTTCATGAATCTTTCGGAGTAGAATGTTCAGATATTTGTGGTGCAGGTTGAGTTAAAATTATTTTGGTAACTTTTGCAATTTGAGCTGGAATAAAATTTTTCCATATTCCAAAATTAGGTAATGCCCGTGCACAAATATGACCAGCATAAGGACCATTATTTGGCCATTGCCATTCTCCCCAATTTGATACTCCTGACAAGGTTCCAAATCTATGATCTTTTTTTACACGATTAGGTTGTATATGTGCTGTCGATGTACCTGCCATATTTTTCATAGCTAATTCAATATCTTCACCCGTATTTATTCCAAATCCTAGTCGTACATGTCTTTGGATAGCATGTGATATCTTGATTAAATCAAAAAAAATATTAGACCCAAGTATTAATTGAAATAATTGAGCTAAAAAGGTATGTACCTGGGCATGATGCAAATCAATTGTAGTTTTTGCTTCGCCTGCTTCCAGAAAGATCCATTTTCTAACCTCGATTTCATACCATTCGTACCATTGACTAACAATTACCATCATTTCTGTATTATGATAATGCGGACCATTGTCTGACATTATAATAATCCATTTAGGCTTTTTTGGCATAGTAGTTAATACGGCATGCAATGAAGATGCTGTGAACCATGCATCTTGACGTGAATCCGCCGACCAATGATCAAATGCATTTATTTCAAATTCAGTACTATTTTCTGTTCTCGTATATACTAGTATACTATGAAGTGTCCAACCCCTTTTACCAAAGAAGTCTCTTTTCGTTTCGCGTGCTTGGGTAGGTAAAATTTTCATTTTATAATCGACCAAAATTAAAGCACTATTTGAATCTAATTCTGCAAGGCTTGCATTAAACTGTGCATTAGTATATATTTTTCGAGTTTGATATGATAGATAGTAAAGCAATTGTTCCTGATATTCTTCGATTTCATTTGATTTTGCTATAGGAAGCTGAGATTTTAAATCAGTGAATATTTCAAAAATTTTAGAACATTCATCGCATTCAATATTATGAGATTGGATACAATTGCCAAAAGCATATAGCAAACAGTGATTTATACACATATCATGTTTCACATTTCCAGCTATATCTACTTTTATATGGTTTTGATAGTCACGTTTTAAGTACCATTGAATGTCTTCTAATTTTTTTATCCAAAGCTCCTATTAATAGATTACTAACTTAATATCAAAAATGAATTTTTTTTTTAAATTGCTTTTAAAATTTTAATAGATTAAAAGATTGTACAAGATGAAGATTTATTGCAGTTACTTATAATATTAAAGGTAATTACCTGTTTTTCAGAGTTATTTAGTTCTTGAATAATTATATTTTTCAAATCTTTAAAGACCTCATATCCGTATTGATTACATATGGCACATAATCCTCCTAAATTTTCACAATATTGGAATGGTCCTTTTTTTAATCGAGTCATAAAGGCTGTTCTCTTCATTCCATTTGGAAATGTTTGAGAAAAGCATTCCCAAAGGCGTTCTTTATTATCATTCAAATATTTAATTGCATGCCCCTCTTTATCTGTTTTGTATGAGCTTATATTTACATTATTTTTATCATTAAGAAACGTTTCTAATTCATCTTCTAAGTTTTTTGGCAAGATTTGTCTTTTTATTTTAGGCTTAGACGATGATGGACTACCATGCCCATTTATATTATTATAAATTTTTGCTGCACTGATTGAATTTGTTGATACCTAAGATAAGTATAAACTATATTATTATTTGAATTTGATATTTATTTTAAAGCAATCTCTAATACCTTTAGATTTTTTTGCAGATCTTCATATTTGAAACTATCGGTTATTATAGATAATATACGTCTTTGGCCATTTGATCCACATGGGTTTTCTGCAAGAGCCTGAGCAAAACAATTCCAAAATGTCTCGGTTGTATTGAAAATATGGCCAGGTATAGATCGCAAAAATCCTTGTTCATATAAGAATTGCAAATTATTTTCGTCTACATTTGAGTTTTCTAAACGTGTCCAAAATTCATACTAACAAAAGTTGATAAATATTATTATTTGCTAGATTATATGAAGATTATAGATGCAAATATACTGATATAGCTTTTAAGTCACGTTTTTGCAAATATATGCATAATATAAGACACAACTAAGTTATATCAATCGATTTGCATCTGTAGCTAAAATGGTATCAGAAGTCTATATTCATAGTGGTAATGAATCGAATTGTTTAGACAATTAAGATTAGCATATAATAGGTTTGTGATTTGGATGTAAAACTTGATTTGAATATAAAAATTAGACAAATTGAGTTTAATATAATAAAAATTTTTTTTGAAATTATTTATAAAGGGTTTACTTTAATATAAAGTAATAATATTTATATAAAATTAATAAATTAAAAATAAAATTGGAAGTAAATAGAAATTGCATCATCAACCAGATTATGCGTATGATTTAAGATAAAGAAGGCGTATATAAAGTAGAATAAAATAGATTATAGACTTTTAAAGCCTTTACATGAGTGATGAAAAAGAAAACTAGTAAATTAATTCATTACTTTTCATTTTTTTAAACTTTGTATAAAATGCATCTACTAAAGAAAATATAATATCAAGAGCCAATTATTATGTAAAATATATTTTAGAAGTGAAACAGTAAGACAAAAAGTAGTAAATTAATCTACAGGTTTTTCTTTTTTATCACTCAAGAAAAAAACCAAAAGCAAGTGAAAGATTGAACACGTATTTTTTTTTACCTGAGATTCATCACGAGAAAATGGTGTAATTGAACTGCAACCCTTAGCTTTAAATATAGCATGCCAAGCTCGAATTTCTCTTTCAGAAAAATTATAATTGCTAGGGTATATCTTTTCTAATGTACTATATAATTCTATAATCGTGCTTTGATCCAACCAATTAATAAAAACACTATACCAGTTAATAGCTGAAATTGTACACTTACGAAGATGGTGATTATATAATTTTGTCATTTGTAATTCATTTTTCCAATCTTTGGGTAAACACTTCAAGTTATGCATTTTATTTAATTGATCTTGAGTAATATTATTTTTTAGTTCAAAAAGTCCAATCCCGTCTGTGTTATTTAAAAAATTGGCATTTTTCCAGACTGTGCTAGGAGTTTTATCATGAAATTCATCTAATAATTCATCATCACAATAAATCTCTATATGACAACTATCTTCATCAATTGTTTGCCAAATTAAAACGCGTTGCTTTTTTTTTGTTTTTTGTGTAAAAATAAAAAAATGAGGATGAATAACCCGGTCCAGCCCCAAGAAAGTCAGAATTTTCTGAAGTTCCAAGACTATGAATCCAAATTTGATGTTTATTATATTCAATTTTAAAAGGACGAAAAGGAATATCCCAAAGTAGCTCTTGCATAATTGATTTTTTATCATGACCTAGCATTAAAGAACCAGAAAATTTAGAATTAACGTGAAATATACTTTGATAAAGTTTAGATACTGCATTAGTAGCTGAATTTTCTACAGATCCTGAAACTTCTTGTGATTCACAACAATAATTAGAAATATTGTTTCGTTGAATAATTCGAGTAATAAATTGTCTTCCATTTAGTTCAACTGCAATTTTTTGGCCAACTCGAAGTGGAAAAAAACCAGAATCTACTGAATCTGTACCAGTCATAGGAACCCACCATTTACGCGCATGTCGTCCATAATGTAATTCAGGTATTAAAACTCCTAACGCTAGAAGTTGTGTATTATAGTCTTTACGTTTAGACATATAAGTAAGAACAGCCAGATTCTAAAGCTTATATATAAAGGTATATTTATCTTATCCCCGAAATTTATTATTTGATCATTAATGTAGATCTATCATTTATCGACGAATCACGAATTAACAAAATAATAAACCACTAATAACATAATTAATAAAAATATTTAAAAAATTACCTCTTTTATAAATTCCTCATGATATTTGTTTGAATTATGAAGTACTTTAAACACAACATCTCTAACTAAATTTTTACTTTTATCAAACCATTTAGCAAAATATACGGTTGCAAATCCACCATTACCTATTTCTTCAACTTCGAAAAATTCGTGACAAGAAATGAGTTAGAAATACAGAAATAAAAAAGCCTGTCATATTTATGATGATCAGGTTACACGCAATAAAAAAAAGTAATTACAATAATTAATAAAATAAAAAAATTTAAAATAAAAAATAATAATTTAACGAATTAAAAAAAAAATAATTTAAATAAAAAATAAATAAATGAAATAATTTAAAAAAAAAAATTACGAAATAAAAAAAATAATTTAAAAACCCCGATTTTTAAATTAAAAAAAACCCCCCGTTAAAAAAAAAAAATAAAATAAAAAAATCATTACGTTTTTTATTTGAGCATGTGCATATGGTGGGAATAAAAGTAAATCTGGTTATTCTTTACTATGGAAATAACTGGAAATTTACTTATTATTCTCGCATATATATCGGGTACCCAATATATATCAAATTAAAAAAATTTTTAAGTAGTAAAAATTATTTTTTATATCATAAAGGATAAATTTTTTTGAGTATATAGAATATCTGCATTGTAAACAATGATTTAGAATTATAATATATATAGATTAAAAATTATTTTTATTACATATACACATCGGGTACCCGATATATGTATGGTAGGTCACCGATGTATAGTGTTTCATATATTTTTCAATCATAGTAATATGGTACCCGATAGGTACCCGATATATTGGATTTTGACCTGTGAATAAGGATACTTTAAAAAAATTTTTTTATGTTGTATAATTCAGAGATTTTCAAGCCAATCAAATCGAATGTCCGCCATGCTATATACAGATTTCTTTTATAATATAGTCAGACCTCCATAAATGCAATCTCTATAAATGCAATACCTCCCTAAATGCACGATTTTTTCTATTCCGTAAAATGTTGTTAGTGCTAAATGCACGTTCTATATTCTGTAAATGCACGTTCTCTTGAATAACATTTTATATAACACAAATCTTTCTAAATGCACGTAGCTAATCAAATTTTAGTATTTAAGATAGGTTATATAGTTTTGGGAGAAGTTACACAAACTTGATGATCAAATTTTTAAAGCTGCAATTTAATTGGCTCACTCTAAATGCAAACCTTCCTAAATGCACATTGTAGGCTTGTCCCTACAAGTTGCATTTATGGAGAGTTAACTATACATCGTTTAAAGTTGATCATAGATACTTCATAATAACTTTATATAATTGGTTTTTGAGGCAATGCCATAGAGATATGGCGGCCCAAAATTTGGTTCACAAAGCATACTTCACAGGCATTAGCTAAAGTTTTACTTAATGTTTAGGCCATACGAAGTGATCCACACTGTGACTGTAAAGTGTGCTATGCAACTTGAGTTTATGAAAGTCATTATAACCAATTAGAATAGAGGTTTTATTAAAAATTTTTTTTTTTAGAGCTTAAATTTTTTTAAAAAATTTTAGTGTACAAATATGTACACTAAAATATACGGTTTAAGGGATATATAAAATTTGCTGATGTAACTTTAGACCGTGAATAAAAATTTACAGAACAACGGAAGACTGTAGTGCAGTCCTAACTTTTCATTCTATTAGCTATATATTATTTTCATTTTGTTGTTTTTACATATAATAATTTAAAGCTTTAATAAATAAAAAGAAAGGTCTTGGTTATAAAATCTAAAAAAAAAAAAAATGATTTTCTCAAAATCAGGTGATTATTCTATTGCCTTGTTTTGCTATAGAAGATTCTATATATTATATTTAAAAGGGTGTGCTTTGTTTAAAATTGAATAAAGCTTATACTATTTGATTTCTCTCATCAAGAGGAATCAAAATTGACAGGACATGGGATCAATTTTCTGATCATGTGATTACCTGCCATTAATAGTACAGTCTAATCTCTCTAAGTGTACCCTCTGTAAATGCACATTCTCTCAATGTCAGGACTTAGAACTAAGTGCATGCTCTCTATATTCTGCACGTGCAAGAGATTCTGGGTTCCGGACCTATAGTGTGCATCTTCGTAAATGCATGCACATGATATTTGACCAATCATAATGAAGGATTCTTAACAATAGCATCACTAACAATTATTGTTAATTTTATAATAATAAAATTTGTTACATAATAAACTTCCTTAAACTTCTAATGATAATAGGATGGTGATCCTTATAAATAAAAGGATAATGCAGTAGACACCCATTAGAATCTCTTGTGGTAAATTTTTTCGTATTAAAAAATAAAAAAAATTATACTTTATAAATTTTAACTTGTCAAAATGTAATTAAAGAAAAAAAATATTTAAATTAATGTTATCTAAAGAATTCAGTCAACTGATATTTAATTAACTACTATAATTTTTCAGTTTTATGACTTTATAACCAATAATCAAAAGTTCATCAAGTATGTACAAGAACTTTATATCGTATACAGTATGAATATACAAATTGCGATTTATTTTTGTGCTACAAATTCAGATTTTTTCATAGTACAATAGTTAGAACCAATAAAATACATACTATAAATTCTCGAAATAATGGGCATGGTAGTTATTTCGAATTTTGGCCTAAATTAAGCTTAATTCAGGCCAAAATTCAAAATAGTGCCCATGCAAGAATTTACGGTAATAAATATCAAAAGTGGTCAAACTAAAGTGATAAAAATGAGCGATTTGATTGGTTGGTCATCACGTGATGTGATTGTGATAAAAATCCCTAAATGCACACTTGTCCCTGGTTCCAAGAACGTGCACTTAGAGAGGTTAGACTGTATTTGTGAAAATAATTAATTAGAGTTTGGCAGTATTAAAAATTTAATGTTCCTAGTATTCCCAGGAAAATTTAAGAACACTAAATTTGGAATTTATATTTCCTATTAGGAACAAAGTAGGAACATAAAAGTTATAATTTGTGTTCCCTATAGTGATAGTTTTTTGTCATGGCTGCCTTTCTTTTTTTTTGTTTTTTTTTTTTTAGCTGTGGCATATTTATTAATTTTATAATAAAAATATTAAAAATTTTTTGGAAATATAAATTTAATATTTTACAGTATGTTCCTGAAGAACAAAAAAAAATTTCAAATCTTTTTTACTAGAGTTTGTTTGGGTGTTGGTGGTTAGAAAGGACATCATATAGAAAATTTACGCGAGGAAACTTTTTTATTAGAGCCAGATAGATGGTTTACTAGTCTAAATTTTACGATTTTTGCAAGATTTTTAATGGGCTAATTTACGTCGGAATATCACGTGTTCGGAAAATCGATCCTACGCCCTGGGGGATCACTGGATCGCGAGATACTCTTTGTCCCAATTAAGGCAAAATGGTTGTAACATGAACGAATAAGACATGAACATAAACAGGCCGTGCCTCCAACTCTAACGCTACGTAAGAGATAATCAAACCAAATTAGATTGACCAATCATGGCTTCAGTTCTAGTGCATTTGATTGGTTAACATTATAACTCCGAGATTATTCTTCCCGTGGAATTTTATTAGAACCACGAAAAATCTGGAAGTCCAGTGGGGTTCCAGCTTCCAGTCAAGAACACTGGAGACTCTAACTGTCCGTCCCTTCCCCTTGTAGAAACTAAAGACAACCATCATAATACATCACATCTATTTACAATGCCAAACTTCGTCGACGGATTTTCAACAACTGATATCTCAACCTATACCAGCGAAATTCGAGATTGCATTAATTTTATCTACCATCAAGGTTCGAACAACTGGTTCAAAATGTTATATACTTATAGTGACATAATCGCTTCTCAAATGGAACGGATCGACGATAGTTCCTTCGATCGGCTCATTAATATGCTTACCTCTCCTCATGTGTTTAAACAAACTAATGAAGTTTATATAGATATATTACGATCACTTTCATCAAATAACGTTCTTTTCGAAAAACTAATAAATTATATGCTAGTCTCCTGGGGGAACCATAATTTTTTGTCTTATCTTAAACTTTTAGGTTCTATTCTAACTGTCACACCTATCCCTATTAAGTATGTAAAACGAATTCCTCTTGATCATCTTAATCAAGTATTGAAAAAAAAGACACCTAAAATTGAATTTAATGTATTCGAGGAGGAGTACTATATTACAAATCTTAAGAGATTGCAGAATAAAGCAAATATATCAAATCTTGATACAGATAAGATTGATTTGACACCTGAATATTATGATGGCCTTGAAACTGCGATTAGCTATATTACAAATAGAATTAAAAAACCATTGGATCCCTCATTTAAAGAAATTTTTGACTTGGAGGCTCTAATACAAGAACCAGTGGTTCCACGTAATTTTATTGACAGATCATGGAATATTAAATATCCAGAAGTCTATTGGGGTGTACACTATGATTTACTCAGACATGAACTTGTAGAACCTCTCAAAAGATCAAGCGCAGCATTTTATGCTACTTTCAATTCAACCTCACCTGGTAGACCCTTTAATAAGTGTGTTTTCTATAAAGATGTACGGGTGATACATTCATACATTCGTGCCGACTGTCAAGTTTTAGTTAGGGTCGGATTCAACTCAAGTCGACCGGTTGATTGGTATTCAGGTCAACATTTGATGTATGGGACTTATGTTCTATTATTCAAGATTGATTCCAAATCTAAATGTGTTGATGAATCATCTTTAACTTTTGCGTATGTGGAGGATTTTGACATTGACGGTCTCGTAACAGCTGAAGGTGAAAGTTATATTGGATTAAATTTCGATATTGATCGTTTTAAAAAGCTAGATTTAGGTGGAAGATACTTTATGTTCGAGTCACCGGTTCAGTATCGCTATGTGAAGACATGTCTTCAGTGGTTAGCCTCAAAGGAAACGGATGATTTGACTGAAATGCCATTGAGACAAGAAATTTTTGGTATTGGAATAACTCGGTCGTCGGATTTTATTCCACATTACTTGAAAAAATGCACGTTGGATCTTGCTCCGATTCTTTCGAATGATAAACACTTTCATATTGTAGTTGGACAAGATAAATTGCCACAATATGAAGGAACGAACGGAGCTTCGTCATATAATGTTGAAAAATCTATAAAAGTTGCACTTGAACATATTATATGTTCCAGAGTGGCCGTTGTTCAGGCGCCTTCTGTTACATCAAAGTCTATATTAGTTTCAAAGGCTATTCAACTCATTACTCAAGCCTTTGGACGACGTCATTTACCAAGTCCGATAATTATTCTGACCAAGACTTCCTTTGTACTTGATAAAATACTTGAAGAACTTCTTCCAATATATCCACAATTAGTTCGACTAGGTTCGTCTGATTGTAGGAATCCTCTTTTATCTAGTAGACAAATAAATAATGTGTCAAAAGAAAGACTTCGCGCTCGTAATCAGTTAGGGCTACAAAAAGTGCAGAAACACGAGTGGCTTAAATTGAGAGGCAAATTGATTGATATTAGTAATGATATAAGATGTCAATCGATTCAGAGATTTAAATGTTTGTCTTATGAAGAATTTATTAGGAATTCTCCAATCAATTTTAAATATCAATTAGTTGAAAAAAAAAACGATAATAATGAAGCGTTACAACGATCTGATGAACTGAAGGGATATAAGAAATGGGTATCAGAATGTGAAACTTCTCTGGATCCATTATTTGATATAAGTGAAGATATGATCAATAAACTCAAGGACTCATATTTGTTTGGCAATAACTTTGATGATGGAGACGAAGATATTGTGTCTATATTGTCTGAAAACGAAAAACATCTGCTAAATCTTGTCACTGAGGATCGATTTATCGATTTAATTGATGAGGATATGCCAGAACAGCAAGATATATGGTATAAAAAGATTAATATTGATCACACAAGTAGAGCTAATAAATATTCTGAATTCTGGAGCACTATTAAAATCCCAGACGATATTTGGTCTTTAACATTGGAAGAGAGGAAAAAAATTCGGTTAAAATATGACTTTGCAGTTAATTCACATTTTAATAGTACTATTAAAGAATTACATATACAAGCTCTTGATATAAGCAGTAAATTGGATCATCTTCGTTTAATCAGATGGTCAGAAATTGTTCAGTTTGCTCCGATAATCGGTATTACTATGACATATGCACCAACTTTTCGTGAAATCATTCAGAATTCAGGTTCAAGAATTTGCATTGTTGATGAAGCTTCAGACATACCAGAAGCAGAGTTAATGTCGACTTTGAGCTTAGACAAACTTGAACATCTTATTTTAATAGGTGATAAACATATATCTAAGCCAGATGTTAGAAGCGTGATAGCTCAGCGTGGTCATAGGAACATATCATTGTTTGAACGATGGATGCGGATTGGTGGAAAATCTGTTGAGTTAACTCAACAAAGTCGTATGCACCCCAAAATTTATAGACTTGTGAACGTTCTTTACAATAGTAGACTGAACATTGATTCTCGAGCCAACAATATCCCATCTATTTCGGGTATAGCAACAAATTTGTTTTTTATGAGCCATATACGCTGTGATAAGGTTACCGAAAATGGGGTAATACGAAATGAATTCGAGGCTGAACTCGTTGCGAATTTCGCCTTTTATCTTTTTCAACAAGAGCATAATTTTGATCCACAACAGATCACAATTTTAACACCCTTTAAGGCACAAAAACAGTTAATTTGGAGTAAGCTTGACCCTAAACTTAAACAGAATTCTGTCATAACTATTCGTCCTCCGCGACGTGGTGACAATGGAATACAAAAGACTTTGGGTAAAATTAGAGTTAAATTAATTGACGAATACAGAAATGAGGAAAACGCGATAGTCATTCTATCTTTAGTTAATGTGGCAGAGCCATTACGTGACAAAGTTATGAAAATTCTGGACTCAAAAGATATGGCAGTTGTATCATTATCTAGAGCATTACACGGTCTATACATTTTTGGTGACTGTAAAATGCTCGAAAAATCGAACGTCTGGAAACCAGTAATTGATAAAATAAAAGAAGGTGTTTATCATTTTTTAAGTGCTTTATTTTTAATTTTATATCGCATTTATTAATTAGGGTTTTCCTATACTTTTATAATTTAAGTTGGTGCCTTTGGCGCGTGTTTAGAACTTAAATGCATAAATCATGGAACTTTGACTAAGATATGGCGTCCTGAAGATTTCAAAGAATTGGTTCAGTATGGCGGTTGCAAAGTAAATATTTTTAATATTAATTTATTATTGAGATTTGGTAAGTTATTAAGATTTTTATTAATAAAAAAAAAAAAATTACATTTATTAGAAACCATGTCAAAAAGCATTATTATGTGGCCATCATTGTTCACGAACGTGTCACCCTATTCCGCATGCTAAAGAGAAAGAGCATATTTGTAAAAATAAGGATTGTAAACCCGATAGTTTAATACCACCTCTGAGTAAATCGGAATAAATTAATACTTAATCGATTGACTCAGTTACGAGGTGAAAATTTAAAACTTGTGATGCAAAAGTATGCATATTATAAGTAATATAATGAAATTTTTAATTTATACCGATTTCAACTAATAAAATTCGGTTGCTCGATGTACTGAGCATTATTCATTGTTGAATATTATTTAAAACTTAATGTATTTCGGTTTATCCTAGAAGTAATATCTTTATAACATGTCTATCAACTGATTGACACAAAGGATGGGTAAAATAAAGAAAATCTGTTATCAATAAGATATCATAATTTACTACAGTAATGTGTTGAACTTGCAAATATCACCTAGAGATATTCTTCGCGCGAGATGATGATTCATCATGCAATTACGCAGTATAAACTCATCTCGCGTTAAACAAAATTTTTAATTAAAAGAATCATGAATTTGTACAAAAATTTTTATTACCGGTAATTATTTTTTCGATTATAAGCAAATATATATTCTATGATATTACATAATAATATAGCATTACTCATTCAAATGATTTGAATATTCTTTTAAGCTTAATGTTAATTCGTGAAGCACGAGACTCTAGAGCTTAATATATTACTCAAGAAATAAATCTTTATATTAACGAAAAAGTTTCTTTAACAAGCTTTTTTTTTTTTTAAAAAAAAAAAAATCATAATTTATTAAATATTTCAAAAAAAAGGTTTTATAGTTTCATTTGTAGAAAAATAATGCACTTAGTGAAATTTTATCCAAAACTATCAAGCCGTTAAGGCTATGTATACGTCTATTTAAAATTTGCAATAATTATTAATAAATATCGAACACAATGCTTCATTGGGGTTGGCATTTAGATCAAAACTATATGTAGTTACTTATCAATTATTTTACAGTGATGGATTAAATGAATACTTGTTTTTTTTTAGATGCACAAGTTGCATTGCTTTTTTTTTCTGCCGATAGTTCAAAGTGAATCGATTCTTACATATTACGGCTACGAAGTTATAGAACCATGTTTTACATCATTTATGGGAAATATATATTTTTTTCGGCTATTTTAATTGGATTGTTTTACTTATTTGTCGGGTAAGTTTTTAAATGAATCGATAAAATATTTTCAAATAGAATGCAAATTTCGCTTTATAGTTTAGTTCTTTGGAACTTAATGTCAGTCTTTTCGAAATTCGCTTTAAAATTCTTGGTCATTAAGTCTGTGCATCTAATTTATATATATAAATAGATTTTGTCTTATATATTGACTTTCGCTTTTTATTTTTAAAGCAGGAATTAGGAATTGAGATCTGAGATCTAGTTGAGCTTGGAACTGGTACTAAGATAAGTATCAGTTTGCGGTTTTTTTTTTCTCGTATATGTTTTTTTTTTTGTGTATTTTACTAATATTTTCTTTGCTCTTTTCCTAGTGGGGGTTTTTTTTGTGTACTTTACTGATGTTTTCTTTCTCTTTTCCAGGTTTTAGGCTAGCCGGCGAAGTCAAAATGGAGATCTGAAACCCGGGTGGATTTGGAATTTGCTGCTGCTCTTTTTTCTAATGTGTTTTTTTGTGTATTTTACTAATGGTTTCTTTCTTTTTTCAGGTTTTAGGTTTCACTTGTTAAGTTGAAATGGCTTCGGAATGATCTTAGAAGAAACTTGAATCAATTGGTCATCAGAGATTTTTTTAAGTGATCCCAGAATTTATGAAAACGGCTGTAGTTGGGTTAATTTATGAGATCCTGAATATAAAAAGCTTTGTAAAAATGCGAAAATGTAAAATTTTTTCGAAATAAAAGATTTTTAGTATTATATATCATATCACTGTATATATTGATATATAAATTTTGCTGGTGTATAACAATAATTTCATACAACATCCCAATATCGAAACCTAAAACTAGTGGATCCTGAATTGACGTTTTTTCATACTTAATTGGCTTTATTTTTTTTTTTTATTAATTTTTGACTATAACATTTGATAGAAGGAATAACAAGACACGTTTGAGTATTAATTATAATCTTTATTTTAATTGATTATATTTATTTACTGAATACATAATTATTAACACTAAAATTAACTATACTAAATAATATTACATGCTAATATAATATTTAAATTCGTTAAACTAAATAATTGGATACTTGGCTTCAGCAAATATTACCTACTAGTCCTGACCGCCACGTAGAGGCGTATCCATATGGTCAGGTTCTTTTTCTGGGAAGAAGCTTATTTATCATTTCAAGGAAGAAACCCCCTTTTTTTCTAGTGCAGTACTAGCTTTGAAAAGGGAAAAGCGGCGAGTCACCAATCTTTTTATTGTCACGCCAACATCTCTGGGTTCCGAAATTAGCGTCTAGCCTTACATACGGTTTTTCCCACCAGAATGTTCGTCCTTATAAAAAGGAAAATGAATGTTTCTTATCCAGGTCGTCACCCCCAAAAAACAAATTGATACGATTGGCTCGGTCATTGGGGTAGTTGCTACCCTAATGATATAAAAGGCAATTATTAATGCACAGCAGAATTTGAGAAATTTGGATTATTGTAAACAAGCAAAATGTTTTTTATCGTAAGCAAAAATTTTAGAAAAATTCTAGTTCCAAGTTGATTACTTTATTTTAACTAGTTTAAACTTTATTATTATCCCAATAGAAAAAGTTAACCCACACAATCCAACTTCATCCTTCTTATTTTACTCAAAACTATCAAACATTTCTTGCCGAGAAATTATACGCGGATGTTGAAGGTACTTGTACTGGAAGATATGGTTATATCATTGCTGTACTGGATAGTATGGAATCTTTGGATATTTCGAAAGGAAAAGTTATACCGTCTATCGGGTTGGCAGAATTTGAAGTAAAGTATAGAGCTGTTGTATTCAAACCTTTTAAGGGAGAAGTCGTAGACGGAGTAGTAAGTCAAGTCAATAAGGTAAGATATATATTTTAAGACATCTTTCCATTTATATTATTCTCTTATGAACATTATATTCATATAAGATGGGATTTTTTGCTGATGTTGGTCCATTACAAGTATTCGTCTCGAGCCACGTAAGTTTCAACTTTACCAGGTCATACAATTAATAATATTAGATGATTCAATTCTAACTTCATTAAATGTCATTGTATACAGTTAATCCCTTCAGATCTAAAATTTGATGCCTCAAAAAACCCTCCAGCATATCACGCTGAGGATGGCTCAGTATGTAACTTCGCAAATATATTATAGTTAGAATTTTAATGATATGCTAATGATCCTTTTTCTAGTCTATTGAAAAAGGGTATCATGTCAGAATAAAGATTGTTGGGACAAGGTTTGATGCTACCGATATCGTAAGTATCAAGGGAGTTTACTTATTTAAATCTCATCAATATGCGTATAAGTTATGATAAATGTTATGTATGTAGTTTGCGATCGGAACTATCAAGGATGATTTTTGTGGAGTTCAATTGCCTTAATGATATTCTAGGTTGGTGTGGCAATTTTCGAAGGTAGTATTCACGATGGTAAGTCTTATAATGCCAAGCAGTTAAGATAATCAACTAGATTGTTGTGTATCGCGTTTTTTATATTATTTTTTTTCTGTGCAAAAATAAATAAAAAAGTAATTGACGAATTGCTGAGCCAATCATCTATATCTTTATATTGTTACAATCAATTTTATGATTGTAATGCAAAAGAATGGTACTGGAACCGGATGAAATGATGAAATACTTTGTTAAAACCATTATATTGTGAAGAAGCTTTAATTTTGAAGGGTTCGCATCTGTAAGTGGCCCAAAAAAGTAACCATGTAAAAAATCCGTAATTTTTTATCATGTATATGAGCATGATGGTCGGGAACTCTCGAAAATAAAAAAATTTGTTTTTTTACATTAAGTCACAGAAATATTTCTATACTATCACAAAATCGCCTATACTATCACAGAATTTCGAAGTATACGTTAAAAAAACAACGCATTACATCACAGAATTTTTCTTAACCACACGCATAATTTGATCTTAGTCGCAGCAGCAAATCATCGTCTTGGAACCACGCAAGTGCATAGAGGGATGGGTTCGGTCAGGTCATGACCGGTCAATAACCGTAACCGATACTGACCGGAGGTTAACCGACCGGTCAAAATTATGACAGACGCCAGATTTTTATTTATCCACTTGGGATTTAGGTTTGAATAGGATTTTAAAAATATATAGATTGGTTAGTATATATATACTTGTATTATAACTTAAATTACATAGTAATTTGCTGATCTGCATGTTATTGTTTAAACTATCCTTTTTGATTCAACATACTAAATATTTGGTTTTATTTAATTACTATTATAATAAACAAAAATAATTCTTTAAATAACCAACAAATCAATATGGTAATTTAAAATACCTGTGTTCTCAAAATAATACCTATATTCAACTTCATATAATTGGCATAATAGGCTTTCATTCTAATTGACTAATAGAAATGAGTTCAAAATAAAAAAATTTTAGAATTATTAAACAAAAAAATAGATTTAAACTATAAATTCAAATTTATAAAATCAATTTTTAATATATTATCCCTAATAGCTATTGTTAAATATATAATTGGTTAAGCTTAATAAAAAACAATATTTTTAAACTAATAATTTTTTTTTTATGTCAAAGCTCCCGAATTGGGTGGTAAGTCTTTTATTCAAGTCTGTGAATCAAGGGGGCCTCTTTGGGCACCCTAACATTTGTTACATGGATGAGAATACAACTAGCTACATATACAACTTTTGGTTGTCTAATTTAAGTAGTCTGCCTGAAGGTTCTATACTAGCTGCCATATCTGCAACCCAACTAGGTGATTGCCTATTTAAACCCTTTGGTTCTAGTTCTTCCTGCCAATTCTACTTGTATTTCCAGTACAGATTCTCCGTTACATAAGTCAGTTGAAGTCAGTTCCGGATGCTATCAACAAATATCCTCTTAGGACTAATTTATTTTCGTAGGACACTTGGTAGAGCATTTCCTGTTTTACACAGATATTATCTATACTTTAGTAACTTACACATTTACCAAGGCTAACACTTGCAGTTAGGGAAATACCCTGCAACCACTACTGTTACCTACTTCTGCCCTTGTAAGGTTCACTTCAACTCCAGTACCCACTATCACCTTTCTACTAGTCCTTCCTCGATATATCCTAGACTTCCAATTCAGTTAGCCCGAAAGGTCAATTTATCTGGCATTAAGTGCTGTATGGTTTTTCTTTCTCTAGTATCTACTTCTATAGCATTGGTCCTTTTTCTCCAGTATGACTTTAGTGGCCAGGTTGGTGAACCTTGTCTCTAAAAATGTTAACAAAATGCTCCAGAGTGGTATGATATAAACTCTGGCAGAGTATTTCTTAACACACTGAAGTATGAATCAGAGCATACTCCAAAGTATAACCTGGAGTATAACTTAGAGTATAACCTGGAGTACTACATCAGCGAATTATATATACATAATCTTACGTAAGATATTATGGCCTGTAATATTACGAAAATCTTACGATCAATACAGTATATTACGTAATATATTACGTTATATTACGGTAATATTATGGTCATTATTTCGAAATATTTTGAAATATATTGCGAAATATTGCGAAATAAACTAAAACAATGCAAATTACCCTCTTCTACAGGAGTCGCATACTCATGCAGATCAATAAACTAATGCACACAAGAGATGATATTTTGATATTTTCGCATTGGTTCGCAATATTTTGCAAATTTTCACAAATTTTTAAAATTTTTTAAAAAATAAATAAACGATATACATATTCACATAATCATGCTTTTTTATAGGTTTTGCAATATTTTGCATGGTTTTGCAATTTAATATAAAATTTTATATTTATTTATTTTTATTATTATATATTATATTTTACATTTATTAAATATACATTTTTAATTAATAAAGTACATACTTTATTATATTATGTATTATTTTTACATTATTACAAATATTTTAAACTATTTTCGCATTTCATTACATCTAATTCTATTACTATATACAAAAAACTACCCTAAACACTTATTTTCGCTCACCCTACAGTTAGCTATAAAAAAATAAACTATTATATTCCTAATATTTGCTTAGATTCGCTTATATTTGCTTATATTCGCTCATATTTGCTACTTCTTACAAAGTGGTGGAGAAATTAGAGTTGATATTCTTGTAAGTGCCAGAAAAGTCAGGTCATTTACTTGCAAAGTTCCGAAAGAAGTAAGGAATAAATAAAATAAAATTAAAAAAAATAAATAAAAAAAAACAAACAAAAACAAAAAACAAATCTGAAAAAATATCAAAAAAACAAAAACGAAAAAAAATAAACTATTATATTTGCTTATATTTGCTTATATTTGATTATATTTGATTATATTTGCTTATATTTACTACTTCTTGCAAAGTGCCAGAGATGTTAAAATTGGTTCTTGTAAAGTGCTGGAAAAGTCAAATCATTTTCTTGCAAAGTTCTAAAAAAAGTAAAAGATAAATAAAATAAAATAAAATTAAAAAAATAAGTAAAAAAAAGAAAACAAACAAAAAACAAAAATGTAAGCAAACTAAATAAAAAAATAAACGAAGCTTCAAATTTCCATTTCTCTGAAGTAAGAGTTCATAATCTTGCAATTCAGAAATTGTCGAAGGTTTTTGCAAAGTGCAAAAATACTGCCCATTAGGAAAAATCCTATTAAACAAAAAAGCAGGAGAAGTCGGAGAAGTTACCACTGCAAAAGGCAAATACCAAATCCAAGTAATATCTATTCAATAATGATAAAATAAATTAATAAAAAAAAAAACAAAAACAAAAAACATGAAATAAAAAATAAATTAAGCGAAACCTTGCATAAACTTGTGAAAACTTGCGAAAACTTGTGTTCTTAAAATTTAAAAATTACCGGAAAAATTAGTTGTGTGTTCTTGCAAAGTGTCAAAAGGCTAAGTTGGCTTGTGCAAAGTACCGAAAAGTATTGGATTTCTTGCAAAGTGCTAGTAGTAAAGTGTAGAAATAAAATAAAAAAATTAAAAAATAAAAAAAAATAAAAATAAAAAAAAAGCAAAACAAAACTAAAAAAAATAAAACGAAACCAAAAAAAAACAAAAGGAAAACAAAAAAACAATGTAAAATTGATAGAAGATCTAAATTATAAACAAAAAAATAAACAAAGATCTAATCTGATCTTGTAGTACAATCATCAAAAATTATCAAAACATTTCAAAAATATTAGTCAAACGCGTCCTTGATATAATCTAGGTTAAAGATCTACTGATGCCAAAATATTTCAAAAGTATTCGAAATATTAAAAAGAAAAAAGAAAGAAAAAAAAAAGAAAAAAAAATAAGAAAAAAAAAAAGAGAAGAGTAAAAAGGAAAGAGGGTAAAAGGAAGAGAAGGGTAAAAGAGAGAGAGAGGTAAAAAAGAGAAAAGGTAAAAATTGTTCAAAACAGGTTTTTTTTTAAGTTTTTTCGCACATTTTGTGGAATATATTTTTATGATCTATAGTAGCTTACAGATCAAATGGGCTTAAGAGATTTTGAACTTTGTTTTTTTTTTTATTCGGTGATTCAGGTTGAAATTTTCGTGATGCGGTTAAAACACTATGCAATCGTTAAAGATTTGTTAATCGTTATATATTGTTACAATTAAAAAGTGAAAAAAACAAATAGAAGATCTAAGGGCGCTGCCAGAAATCAGCTGATTTGATTTTGGCCAAAATTTTGACCTCTCCTATTTTAGTCAGGTCTTCATATTAAATTTCCAGTTTTTCAGCCCCCCCAGGAAATCAGCTGATTTCTGGCCTTCTTCTAATTATAAACAAAAGATCTAATCTGATCTTGTAGTACAGAATTTGAATATTGTTGAACTATTTCAAACTATTTCGAAAAATCAGTCTAATGCGCAATCCAGGTTACAGATTTACTGATCCAGCTTGGTTTCCTAGTCCTAAAATATTTTAAAAGAGTTTGAAATATTTCGTAACTTATTTCGAAATATTTCAAAATTATTTTCGTAATATTTCAAAACTTTGATATTTTGAAATATTTTGAAATATAAGGGAGACTGGGGTATTGTGACGAAGTGGGGTATTCTGACGAATTTGAAATATCATGTGATCCAGTGATTCAAACCGGACGATTTTGGTACCATTCGACTCCTCTCAATTAGAGGATTCGAATGGTATAAAAATTACCCGATTAGTACCTGGTTAGGAACACAAGGTCGAAGAAATGCGGTATTATGACGAATAGGGTATTATGATGAACCAACAACCATGCATTGTAACGAAGCACACACACTTGAGTGCTGCAAAAAAAAACTAGTAATAACATGTCATGGCTCTTTTTAAGCTAAAAACAAAAAAAAAACGATTATAATTGAACTTGCATTGAATATTTAGTATTTTAATTACTTTAATTTGTAACAATTACCATATCGTCACTGAAGCCATTATTTGAGTCACAATTTCCAGAACTAAGAGCTAATTTAATCAATATTTTTATATTCGTCAAAATAAACTCTTAGATCTCCGGAAATTGTGTGCCTCAAAATAATGTCCCGGGCACTATTTATAAAATTAATTGTCGGAAATCGGATTAAAATAAAATATGGGTTTCGATTTAGCCCTTTAAAACCCATTTATCTTGTTTAATATAAACTCTGCACTGAACTAACCTCTATCCTTAACATTTAACTCTAAAAACTATGAACAAAAAATTATTTTTTGGTGGGTTAAATTTTTTTTATAATCGGATTTTTTTTATAATCGGATTTCATTTTAATCTGATTTCATTTTAATCCGATTTCATTTTAATCGAAAATTTTGTTTGCCTTCATTAATTAAACGCGTTTTTTGGATGGGCCAATAAATTTAAACCTTTGCAATATTTATTTCGCACATTTCATAAAGGAATTACGTGTATAAACCTTTCTATTCATATTAAGCGAACACTGTCTATACTTTCATATTTTATTAGTAAAAGCAAACGTTGTGGTTTAAAGACCATATTATAACTTCGTAATAGATTAAATATGCCTTCAGTCTCTTACATTAATCGACGTAACACTATTCGTGAGGCTCTTGACGAAATAAATAAATACCCTTCTAACTCTTGCCCAAGTATCAATAGTGTTGCTAAAAGTTTTGGAATCCCAGAGGCATCTCTTAGACGTGCCGTAAAAAATGGCAACCCTCCTAACCGTACTGGCCCACCAACTATACTTACCGAGCATGAGGAGGAACAACTTGCGGGCTATTGTATTAATGTACAGAAGCTTGGATTTGGCCTAACAAGATCTGGCGTTAATTATTGTGTGATGGAAATCTTAAGATTAAACAAGCGATCACACCCTTTTAATAATAATGGACCGGGTCATGATTGGTGGGTACGTTTCATGAGAGATCACCCTGAGCTGTCGTTTCGTACTCCCCAAGAGTTATCAGAAGCGCGAGCACAAAAGGCCAATGCGACAATTGTGAAAGATTATTTTGAAAAACTTGGCAAAATCATCAATGAAAATTCGCTTACCGCTGCACAGATTTGGAATATGGACGAAACTGGTTTCGTCCTTATTCCAAAATCTGAAAAAGTTATTGCAAAAAAAGGTGCGCGCCAGGTTCACAAAGTCGCACATGGAAATAATACTGAACATATTTCAGTAGCACCCACGATTTCAGCTGCTGGTTCATGCATACCACCTTTATTCATTTATAAAGGTGTTCGTGCAATCCCTGGCCTATTAGATGGTGCACCTCCCGGAGCTGTTATGGGGTTTACGGATACTGGGTACATGCGTGAAGGTCTTTTCCAAATGTACCTAAACCATTTTATAAATTCTATCCCACCCATTCGACCAGTTCTATTAATACTCGACGGGCACAAAAGTCATATTAACTACATGAGCGTAAACTTTTGTCGCCAAAATAATATCCTTCTCTTTGCTCTACCACCTCATACGACGCATGTTTTACAGCCGTCCGAGATTCCGTTCGCAAAATTAAAAAAAGATTATAGTAAAGCATGCGAAAAGTATCATACTAATAATGGTAAAATAGTAACTAAGCATACCTTCGCGAAGATTCTTGGTCCCGTTTTTGTTGAGACCTATACACCACTAGCAATTTGCAACGCCTACAGAACCACTGGCATATGGCCATTTAATCCTAGTGCGATTAGTATCGATCGTTTAGACCCTTCTTTATTAACCGAACAATTTAACGAACCCATTAACCCACCTTTAATTTCGCCATTACTTGCTCAACCAAATCATCTTCGCTTTACTCGTCTAAATGTTAGTAGTTTAAACGAAGAAAATATTATATTAAAAAACGAGAATGATTTGTTGAGATCTCAGGTTGAAAAACTTAGTGAGGAATTGGAAACTTACAAGAGCCCTGGTACATGTGCATTACGTTTAGCACTCAAGTATCCAGTTCCTCAGGCTCAAACTCAAGTGACACCTGATCATACGAGTTCTGAAAGCCAACCTGAACCTATGTCGACCCCGCCTAAAAAAAAGCGAAAGACACTTCCATTTGCACGGCTTTTAACTGAAGAGGAAAGCTGGCGTCAGTTGAATGAGTTGAATGAGGAAGCGGAACGAAAAGCTGAAGAAATTAAAAGAAAAAAAGAGGCTGCAGCTCAAAAAAAAGAAGCGGCAGCCCAAAAAAAAGAAGTGGCAGCAAAAAAGAAAGAGGCACTAACTAAAAAAAAGGAAGCCACCGCTCAAAAAAAAGGCGGTGCAACGACTAGATCTAATACCAAAAAAAAATCGGCTTAAAAATTATATGTAAATCGAATTCGTCAGAATACCCTTTCACTCAAAATTTTAGATTTAAAAATGCGTTGCACATGATGATGATCGTTTAATAAATTCCGATTTGTCATTTGCTTTTTTTTTTTATCGTGGCTTATTTTTGAATGCAATGTTGATCGATAGATATAAATATTTAAAGGGTTATACGGGTTAGTAAAAATTTTTTATAGTAGAAACCTTAACTTCGTCACAATACCCCAGTCTCCCTTATTACGTAATATTTTTAGATTAAAAAAAAAAAAAATCCAACCAACCGACATTATATTATAGTTCGTAAGACCTTACGTAAAATTATGCTATTATAAATTTGCTAATATATGTGCTAAGTACTATGTAATACTCCAAAGTTTATAGTACCATATTTTCCAGAAAATATGCTACCTTATTTGGAGAAATATGATAAAAATATATATATAATAATACTCTAGAGTATAATTCATTTTGTATTAGTAGTATTACTCCAGAGCAATTACTCCTATTAATAATATTTAGTAATTCGAGGTGGTGTCATATCTAGACCACACTGGTATGAAGTGAGTTATACTCTACAGTTACTCTGGAGTACCTTATTCCATTAACATTCCTACTTGTTCCTGAGGTCATAGTTGTCTAGTTCTCTAGCTTCGGTTTCTGATACTTCAGTTTTAGTAGCACCATCAAAGATTTTTGCTACCTCCTTACTCGGAACTTGACATAATGGGTTTCTTGGATTTGTCTGTATAATAATACACAACTATATCCGAAAGCTCCCAGTCAAAATAATATACCAAGACTACAAGTAATATATACAACTAATTAATAAAAAGCAGTTACCAGAACACAAGTCTAATTTTCTAAAATGTCGCCAGTAGGATTTGAACCCTAAACCTGCCACTTGGGAGTAACAATTTACCAACTTCTCTAAGTCTTTACACCCTTAAACTAATAATTTTTTATATACATATATAAATAATTTTTATTAACCAAATTGCAATAATAAATAAATTAAATAACTATCAACTATCAATAAGGCAATATACATATATAAAAGTATAAGTAGTAAAAAAAATCTAGTATATATTTATATATATCCTTTGTATATTTTATATACTCTATATCTAATATATTATAGTCTTTAAAAACTTAGTTAAATTATCTATTTTTGAAAAAAATATTAAAAAAAAACTGACTATAAGTATTATTGTTTAAATTGCTATTTTCAAGTTTTTTTTTAAAAAAGCTTAACACTTATTAGCCAAAATACAAATTACTTTGCTAAAGGGAGTAACAAAAATCAGGTGATTTTTTAGGGGGGGAGGGGGGTAAAAAAAGTTAAAATTATATATAAGAACCTGACTATTTATATATTAAGGAAGAGGGAGGGGGGTAGGCCTCTGATAAAAAATAATCAGGTGATTAATGACACTGCCCTAATTAATAATTATTTTATAAAACAAAAAGTGCACCTTATTGCTAATTTCTGAATTATTTCTTTATTCTTTGAATTATTTTTACTATAAATAGAATAACTTTTGAATTATTTCTTTATTTTCTGGATTATTTTATTGTAAACAGAATAAAAGGTATAATTTTAGAATTTATATATCATACTCTTTGACAATTTGTTTTTATAGCTACCAATTTATTTAAAGTTAAATAATATATAGGGCCTTTGCAGTAGAAAGAACTAATACTAGTTTATATATGATTTTGAAAAATCAAGTTTGTTTTGTTCGGACTAGAGTTGCAGGTGAAACTAATTAATTTTACCAGTTGTAACTGGTGAAACTGGTGAAACTTAAAAAGTGATTTGGTGAAACTGGTGAAACTAGGTAATATAGTGAAACTGGTAAAACTGGTAAAACTAGTGATACTGGTGATACTGGTGATACTAGTGATACTGGTGATACTGGTGATACTGGTAAAATTGGTGAAACTGGTGAAATTGGTGATACTGGTGATACTGGTGATATCTGGTAATATTGGTAATGTTTGAAATTTTTCAAAAAATTAACTTTGGTTTAAATAATTTTTTAATTAAAATGTATTATTTTGAAATTTATTAGTAATAAAGGAAGTGCAGTAAATTATATGATTAGGGTTTACATAGGTCCTGACCCCCCAGTGATAGAACTATTGACCAATCAAATTTTATAATATTTAAAAAAATCTCAAAAACGTTTTTGGCCTAAAAATAAGCTACACCACAATTGACAAAAGTCGCTACATAGTAAAGTCTAAAATTTACTAAGCAAATCGATTAAAATCGATAAATACCTTATTTAGCAGGTCAAAATACACTTACCACAAAATTATTATAAGCATTAGAGAATTTTTTATTAATTGACTTTTGATTTTTATGTTCGACAAAAAAATTAAAATTTTTTAAAAAAATATATTCGCCCACAATTGACAAATGTCACTACATAGTAAAGTCTAAATTTTACTAAGCAAATTGATTAAAATCGATTAAGTAACCTTATTCAGCAGGTCAGAATACACTTAATACAAAATTTTCATAAGTATTGGAGAACTATTTATTAATTGACTTTTGATTTTTACATTTGATAGAACAATTAAAGTTTTTTAAAAAAATATATTCGCCCTACAATTGACAAACATTGCTACATAGTAAAGTCTAAATTTTACTAAGCAAATCGATTAAAATCGATTAAGCAACCTTATTCAGCAGATCAAAATATACTTACTACAAAATTTTCATAAGTATTGAAGAACTTTTTATTAATTGATTTTTGATTTTTACATTCAACAGAAAAATAAAATTTTTTAAAAAAATATATTTGACGAATACTTCAATATTATTGGCTATTTAGACTATATATATATATAGGACGTGATAGATGGCGAACCCCCTCTAGAAAATTACGTAATTTACTGCACTTTCCTAAAACTGCTTGAAATTAAATTATCAAAATTTTATTATTAGTATTTACAGTATTGCTAATTTTACCAGTACCTCTATTTTTACTAGCATTATCAGTATCACTGGCATCACTAGTATTGCGAACATCACTGGTATTACTAGTATTATTTTACTAATTTACCAGTTTCATCAATTTCACTAGTATTACAGTTTTACCGGCATCACCAATTTTATTAGTTTCACCAGTATTACCAGTTTTACCAGTATCACTAGTTTTACCAGTATCACCAGTTTCACTAGTATTACCAGTTTCACTAGTATTACCAGTTTTACCAGTATCGCCAGTTTCACCATAATACCAGTTTCACTAGTTTTACCAGTATCACTAGTTTCACTAGTTTCACCAATGCTTATTGGTGATTGGTAATTGGTGAAAATCGGTGCACTATTACAGTTTAGTTTCATTAGCAGCTTTAGTTCGGACTGATCTAGGTCAATTAAAAATATTGTGATTTGATTGGCCAGTTATATCAGGTAATCCCATAATACATGAAACTTCCAAAAAATTTTTTTTAAATATCTTAATTTTTTATTATTCAAATCAATATTTATAATTAAAAAATATTACAAGACTAGAAAATCATTGTATTAGGAACAATTTGTCATACAACATAGTCAAGTTGGCCAAAAGATTCGGACTAGAAATTAGGAACATCACAAAGGCAAATATGTTAAATTTTGCTACAAGCGACCTAGAGCTGGCAGGATTGCTGGATAAACGTAGCCTAATGAGTTTCTGTAATGAGAAGAAGCTGCACCTATATACGGTAGGGCAGCTGTTAAATCCAAGCAGAACCAAGATGCTCACATGGCAGCAAGTCAAGAAAATAAAAGGACAAAAGTGTAGTGGAAAAAAGGCAATCTGGTTCGCAAAACTAGAACAGGAGTTGTTAGCAAAAAGTACAGAAACTAGAAGAATCAAAAAAATGCTCAAAGCGGCAGAAACAAATAACATGTTATGTAAGACCAATCTGGGAGAAATCTCGAGCGACAAAAGAAGAAAAGAGTGGATCGTCTTTGGCATGAGAAATCAATGGAAAGGGGGCATCCATAAATAATGTTATGTACCCCCTTAAAGTAGCGCTGGACCCCTCTACTATATAAAAAAATTTTTCAAAATCCATATATTTATATATAAAATTTTACAAAACTTGAATATATTGTGATACAGTGATCCGATTTGGATGATTTAGGTACCATTCGATTCGTCTCAGTGAAACGAATCCAATGGTACCAAAATTATTTCATTTGGATCACTGGATCAATAGTTATTCACAAAAAACCATTGATTTTTTAGTAATTTTATAAGAAAACATAATAACTAATAGTATTTGGACAATAAAATTTGATCCAGTGATTAAATGAAATGAAATTGGTACCATTCGACTCCTCTCACCGAGACGAATCGAATGGTACCAAAATCATTAAATTTGGACCACTGGTTCAATTTTTAGCCAATTTTTTCTAAAAAAATTACGTTATATTTTTTTGACCCCCCTACTTATTGAGAAAAACATTATTGTTCGTCCAACCCCTCTTGTATAACGTTATTTATGGATGCCCCCAAAGAATATGAAATTGCGAGGATCCTCAAAAAGAAGACAAACCAAAAACTTCTTTTCCAGCATTGGGTAAGCGAAGAGGGCTCCAGGGATAAGTCATGCTCAATTAGAAAGTGCCAAGGCTGCGAACTTGCAAATGATGCAGAAAAGGGTGAGTGCATCTTTTTTAAAGCGTTCAGGAGCAACAAAAGAGTGATTGACAAAAGACTCATACAGAGAAATAAAGAAGGTGAAGAAGAACGATACAAACTAAAGTGTGACTGGGAACAGTTAGTCACATTCGCAACAATGAACTTAGAGGAAGATGAAATGTAGAAGAACAACCACACCCAATAGTGATAGTGAAGCCGGCTAAAGAAGAGTTTATAGAAGGCCAAATCGAGGGAAAAGAAGCACAGAGAAGGCTAAAAGAAATAGGGTTTAAGATCAGAGATGGAAGCTAGTTTGAGGTGTTCTCAGACGGATCACTCAATTGTGAAGGTGTAGGAATAGGAAAAACAGAGTTAGGAATTGGCTGGGTTATTAGTAGAATAAATAATAGAGTAGAAAATATAGAATTTAGTAGTAAGTTTAGTAACTGGTCTGCTTCAACGAGAGCAGAATTAGGTGCGATTTGGACAGCCGTATTAGTTATGGCACAGGAAGCAGAAGTGCACATTCATACCGATAGTGCAGGCGCAATTAGCACTATTAAAAAAGAAAAAAAATTATAAGAATGCAGGAGGATCTGAAGAGGACCCCGGACATCTCTCATATAGGTCATAACTGGATTTTGGCCAATTTTGACCTAATTTGCTGAAAACGACAAAATCTATTTATTTAAATAACTTTTGATCCAGTGATCAGAATTGAATGTACTTTTTTTTTGTTAGATGCGCCTCACAGAGAGCTTTATTTTAAAAAAAAGTTTATTCAAATTGGACCACAGGATGCCAAGATAATTGCCAAAAACTGATTTTTTGCTTTTCAAATTTCGGGGGTTTTTGCTGAAATGCATAATGTATGACCTCTGTACTACATGTCCGGGGTCCTATCTGAAGCTCAAGAATGAAAGCATTTTGCGAGCAATCATAAAGTGTTGGAACAGGAAAAAACTAAAGCTGCATATGCACAAAGTAAAAAGTCATAGCAGTAATAAGCTAAACGAAGTAGCAGACAGGCTGGCCAATGAAGGTGCAAAGGGCCAGCATGCCTTCAAAGGAAAGCCAGATCACACAAAGACACTATTTGCCTACCTTTATTGGGAAAACAACATCATTGATCAACCTTTGAGAAACTTCGATAACACTATGATGATTGCACAATACGACGCAGAGTGGGCAGCGCTTAGCTCCATAGGGGAGTTAGTGGAAAAGGATACAGGCGATGGTGATAGCAGGAGTAGGTGGAGAGCATTGTGGGATAATATATGCAGAAATAAAGGGTCAAGATGCACAAGCGAAAAGAGAAATAGAGCCTGGGTTTTTTAGATCAAATATGTCGTCCAACAGCTCCCAACAAAGGACACCCTCTACAAAAGAAAACCTGAGGTGTACGAAACTAGTACATGCATCAGCTGCCTAAGAAAAGAAGAAACACAAGACCATCTAGCATCCTGTGAAGTATACAAAATTCTGTGAAAAAGAACAAGACGAGAAGTCTGTAGTATAGTACTGTCAAAGCTAAAAAAAAAAGAAGACCTTAAAATAGTGAACGAAACAACATGGGAAGAAGTCCTGTTTGGAAGCACCGATGAAGAAAAAGAAACGAGGCAAGCCGCACTAATTAGAGAATATATTCCAAAAGAAGTGATGAGAGAATCAAACAAGTTATTTGCGGAAAGCTGAAAAAAAAACAAATTCTCAGCCTTCTAGTATGCAGCTTCTGGAAAGCATTTTATAAACGAATTTGGTGTTTTAGATGCGAAGTCTTCAACGAATGGGAAAAGGCAAACTCAATCTTGTTAAGACAGAAGAGACAAGAAAAGTAGGAAACCGGGAAAAAGAAAAAGTGGTGAAATACGTATAGAAGAAGATAAAGAGAACAGTCAATTAGATAAAGGAGTAAGCACTAAGAAAGAAAAAGAGAAGGAAAGAAAAGAAAGATCTTAGGCATTGCACAAGAAACAATAAGAAACTATATCTCTGGTTTTAGTAAACCGGCTTGGTTGTCTCTCGTCAAACCGGTATACAAGAAGGATAAAAATATTAATAGCTAATCGGTTCTGACAAGGCTAACAGCCTCCACCTGTGGACGTTTAAATAACTCTCAGTGAGTTGAGGGCTTTAAAAAGAAGGAAACAGCTGTCATGGCAGGTCACACCTGGGCTTCGTTGAAGTTGAGTAAGTCTTTATTAGATATAGAAAAGTTTAAAGTATATGTATGGGGTGTTCCAAGTTAAAAGGGCCCATTTTACATATATTTTATTTTGAGATATTTGAGTTTAATTATTTGTTTTGATTTTCGGACTGATTCAAGATTAATCAAATTTCACGTTTTGATTGGTTAAAGACGGCAGATGACTATCGGATAATCTTGTGACGTGTTGGCTCTACGCAGCCTTATGTAATTTTTCTTTTTACATTATCTTGATTTTTTATTATGCAAATCAACTTTAATTGATAATTAAAAAAAGTCAATCATGCCAAAATTTATGTGATTCTAACGAAAACTCATTTTTCAAAAAATTGTAAAAATGGGCCCTTTTAACTTGGAACACCCCATATAGTAATATAGAAGTAAACTTAATGCATGTATATGTAATTCTTATTAATAAAGGCAGGGCCGCTAGTTAAAAAAAAATATAATTAAAAAATATAACCTATATCAAAATTTATCTAAATACAATAAAAATTTGAATTTCATTTTTGGGTAGTATTAGCCCTTTCTATTGCAAAGGCCCCATAAATACATTAGCAAATTTAAAAGGGCAAAATATTACAAAATAATTTATGAACTATAAAAAAGGCATAATATTATGTAAAAAATTGAAAATTGCAAAATATCAAAATTACAAAATTTTTTACGTAATATTATGGCTTTTTTACACTAAGCAAAAAAATTTTTAAAAATATTTCACATAAATGCAAATACAGTCACCTCTCTTTAATCCGAATCTCTCTAAACCAAACACTATTAAACTTTCTCTAAACTAAACAATATCTTCTAGAACATTTGTAAACTTTATTATAAAGTTCAAATAAACTATATTTAACTTGAAGTTTTTCAAATTTTACATAGTAAAAAAAAGCAGTCCTGGCAGTTCAGATTAGAGAGAGTTGACACTGTAATATTAGAAAAATAAAAACATTATTTTTATTGATTATTTTTTTATTATTATTTTTTTTAAAATTCAAAATAACAATATGGGATAAAAGTAAATTTCTGGTTATTCCTGTAATAAGAAATAACCAGAATTCTACTTTTTTATTCCTGTATATGCATGTACATACACTAACTTTTATTGTTTTTTTTAAATTTTTTTATTTACTTTTTTATTTTTTTTTGTTTTTATTTTTTTTTAAGGCGAGGCCTTGCTTATATCTTTATTGAGTAATTTATATAAGTGATTAGTGGCATGCCATTTATTACGTGATTTTTATCTTGGATATATGATTAAAGATAATAATCATGTCTATATATTATATTAATAAATTAAAATTAGATAAAGTGATCACACCATACATAAATGGGAGTAGCTACTAAGTAAAAAGTATCACGTGATAAATGGCACGCCCCTTACATATGGTATATAAAAACTTAAATTGTACAAGGACAAATACATATAAACTACATGCAAGAATAGAAGCTCAAACTAGTTTATCTGCAACCTAAATCTACTAGAGTGGACCTAGATTTGAATAGTTAAAATATTGTTTGTAGATGTACTGTATTTGATCCATATTATAGACCAAATACTAATTTTGCGAAGGACTTGGCCTATTGGTGGGCAGTTTTAGAGTTAAAGTATAATTGGTTAGGAAGGCCGCAGAGGCAGCTGAATGTATAGGTTCTGTACTAGCATGGTGAACATTCAATTTGATTGGATTGAAGATCACTAGGTTACACAATATAAAAAAAATTTTAAAGTAATCCTTAATATGAAAAACCACATTGTCAATTGGCAACTTGTAGTTTTACATAATAAAATTTTTTTAAACCATATTATTGTACTCTTTAACTCCTTGTACATCTTTTGTAAAAAATGATTAGTATAGATCAAATAGTATTCCTAAAAACTTTAGAGAGCAATTTCAGCAAGTAATACAGTAATACAGTATTAACAAATGAGTTAATTGGTATTAATCGTTATATTTGTACATGTATAAACTTTTTTTTTTACTTTTAAACTGCAACTAGAGACGTGATAGTACTTCTTCAACCGGTAGCATTCAGATCCAAATATTTTTAGGAGTTGTGGTACAGACTGATCAATTACACCTCATGATCTTCGAAGAAATTCCTCTTAAGCAAAAAAAAACTTAAATTGCTATTTACAAAAGTAAATATATTTCATATTTCAATAGATTAAGGAAAGTTGATTTCACAAACCTTACTAAATATACTAGGCTAATGCGTAGCATTATATGTCCGGAGCTCATCATATGATGTTCATCATATTATACAAATGCGTTAATATGCAAATGTTAGTAACATTAAAGCACAAATATAAACACGTGTGTAGACAGACAAAAAATTTTCAAACTCCATTTCTGATAAGATTTACATCATATATATGCAAGTATATCAAAAAAGTAAAATTTGTCAAGATTTTTACAATTGAAGCACATCAGGAAGGTAATTTTTGTATCACTTCGCATAGAAACTTAGGGTCCGTCGCTACGCTCCGGCCAATAATATATTTGGCTTGCAAGTGTCTTGGTTATTGTTACTTAGCCAGTTCTTATATCCGCTTTTGTGGTTGAAGAATAAATTATAACGGCAAAGGATAGAATCCTTTATTTTTGACAAAGGTTGATAGTATTGCTTTTGTTAGCAAACCGATTTATTTGAATATCAATTACACTTACAAAAAGAATGAAAACAAGGCATTCATATATTATTAAAAATTAGCAGACATGTTATTTAGGAATTGGAGTCGAAATCAATAAGTATAAAGCATTTATGATTATATAGACAAAAAAATTTGAAAAATTAAGTCTTAACTTAACCACTTAAATTTTGTATATATTGATAGCATGTGGAAACGGAAACTATAATAAAGACACGAAAGTGATGAATAAAGCCTATAAATTGGATCTTCAAAACAGATTCATTAATTCGAAATGTTCAAAGTACATACTTAGCAATGATCAAATTGAGGAAGCTGAACAAAAAATTGGATTATTTACTAGAGTTTGTATAACTAGCAATATTTTATAAATGATGTTTTATTTCCAGAAAGTTGGATTATATACGCATTTTTAAAGGCCGATGCTTCTGATCCATTAAAGATATGCAATATATATAGTTTGTCCTTGAACATTAGCAAATTTATAGTACCGAAATCTTTCGAAAGATCTTGTGTTACTGCAAAATCTTTCGAAAGATTTCGCATATCGCAATATATTTCGAAATATTTCGAAAAATATTTTGAAATATTTCACTTTCAAAATATTTTGAAAATAATTTCGAAATATTTCGAAAGTGGATTTGAAATATTTTTCGAAATATTTTGTAATCGAAATAATTCGAAATATTTTTGAACTGGCCGGATCAGCTGAATCAGGATATGTAACCTGGGTCATGCCAAGACACATTGGACTATATTTTCGAAATAGTTCAAAATTTTGTATTATGTATCGAAATTAATCTACAAATTCTGTATTACAAGATCAGATCAGATCTTTGTTTATAAATTAGATCTTCTATACAGTTTTACATTGTTTTTTTTCTTT
>QKWP01001210.1:79972-106778 GCA_003550325.1 Gigaspora rosea | reverse complement strand
AAAAATTTTAAAATTTTGCGAAATATTGTGATAATATGCAAAAATTACCTCCTGCAACCCCGGAAGGAATAATTAGGTACAAATTAGGTACAAATTAGTTACGGGATTGCATTGTTTTTATTTGCTCTATTTCGCAATATTTCGCAATACATTTCGAAATATTTCGAAATTTCTTTCGAAATCTTTCAAAAGAAATGCATACCGAAATCTTTCAAAAGATTTCGCGTCAATCGCAATTCTTTCGAAAGATTTCAGCATGCAATTTCTTTCGAAAGATTTCGTATATTTATTTTGCTGATGAAGAAGGTGAAAGCTATATAAGGCAAAAAAATGGAGTAAAGCTCTAAAATGTTTCGCAATAGTATGCTACGGCTAGAAGATCAATTGCACTCACATCCATATTATTTTTGTGCAGCACAAAGTGCAATAAAGGTAATAGAATGATGTAGCATTATTGATCATTTGCGCCTTATTTTTCTATTTAACGATTACATATAAAATGATTTAGATCTATATCGAATTATATGAGAATCCAAATACGTGAAATCTGCTAAAGCGGGTAATTCCATAGGGATTCAAAAAACTGCTATTTGTTATTATTATGGATTTGGCGTAGAAGAAGATCAAGATAAATCTTATGAATGGATTGAAAAATATGTTAATTTTTATTTTTATTTATCACTTATTTAAAGATTCACAAATTTAATTATTAGGAGGTAAGCATAAGATGTATGTGTATTTGTCACATTATTGCAATTTTTTTTCAATGATTCATCTATGTCATCACTAGGTTCAATACCAAGTAATTTTGCTAGATCAATAATTACTTTTTTCGTCAGATTATAGGAATCTTAGTGCAAATTTGTTGTTTGGATCAATTTTGTTAGATCAATAATTGCTTCCTTATATTTTTCCATTAGATAATACTGTAATAGGCTTCTTCTCGAAATTTGTTGTTGGTTCAATATCAATCAATTTCGTTAGATCAATAATTGAATTTTTATAACTTCCTTAAAATTTTCAAGCAACAGTATTTTGTTCGATTTTCAACGAATTGTACTAAATATTCAAGTGTATAAATATTCGTCATTTTAATGCACATATAAATGCTTCAGTCAAATTATTTTTCAATAATTTATCATCCACATCATTAGTAGTAGTCGTTATTTTACAAAGAATTACAGTATTAAATTTACAAATCAAAAATACGCTTATAACTATTCAGAATTACCCGCAAATTTAAATTTTTTACTACTGAAATTTATTTCTATTGTTTCTTCGTCAGATTATAGGAATCTTAGTGCAAATTTGTTGTTTGGTTCAATATTAATTAATTTCGTTAGATCAATAATTGCTTCCTTATATCTTTCTATTGGATAATACTGTAATAGGCTTCTCCTCGAAATTTGTTGTTTGGTTTAATATCAATAATTTCGTTAAATTAATAATTGAATTTTCATAACTTCCTTAAACTTATCTCAAAATTTTAGAGCAACAGTATTTTGTTCGATTTTTAACGAATTTACTAAATCTTCAAGTGTATAATTATTTGTTATTTTAATGCACATATTAAATGCTTTGATCAAATTATTTTTCAATAATTTATCACCTACATCATTACTAGTAGTCATTATTAAATTACAAATCAAAAATACACTTATAACTATACAGAATTACCCACAAATTTAAAATTTCTACTACTGTACCAAAATTTATTTCTATAGATCCACCTTGTGACCACAATCCAACTCAAGGATATAAGGTGCCTTTTAAATTTCGGAATGCAATACTTTAAAATTTATTTTGTAAAATATTAACTATGTACCATGATATACATAATATAAACCAGAAAAACTATAAAGTTTTGCAATACTTACCTATTTTTAGTATAGAATACAGTGTTATTTTTTAAAATTTAAACAACACCCAATGGTATCGCTAGCAGAAAACAACGACCCATAAGAATTGTAAGAATAGCACAGTGGAAAATCATTCTACTCGGGCCTTGTTTCAATGGGATGCGTAGTATACTATGTATATCAAAACTATATGTAGTATCATATAAAAATTTATTATTGAAGATTTTTTTGAAATGTTGTGTAACAATATCGAATATGTATTTTACAAGTATTATTTAACACGCAATTTGATTGATTCGAATCCAAATTTTGTACAGGTAAGTATTAAGTTCCAAAAAACAAAATTATGAAGCAAAATTTATATTTTAGTTGAAAGAATTACTAGTTATTTAATTTTGTTAAATTAATTTAAGTAAAATTTTGCTCATTTAAAAAGTATTAGGAAAAAAAGTTGGTTTCTAATAAGTAACAAGAAAAAAAATCTCGTAACTTTGTAAAGACTATGTGTAAGAATTGCTTAGTGGTAAAATTTTCCAGCTAAGAATAAATTAGCAATCCATGCATCTAAAAAAGTAAAGCCCAGTTTTATATATAAAAAACATATTACGTATTCATCAATTAATAATCACTTAAAAAATCATCGATTATTTAAAAAATAAGGAATCCATATATAATTTTGATTTGTATAGTAAATCGAGCACCCCATTGTTTCAAGCTTCTTTTGGCATTTTAATTTATTTAGAAGGAGGCAAAAATATCACGGCTGTTTTAGTTAAAAAATTACAATTAAAGTTTTTGCCTCTTGCCGCCTTGCCAAATTATTTTCAACAATTATATAGCCTTAAATTAATTTAAAGAAAAATGACAGTAATTCCCATTAAAACTGCATTATTAGACCAAAGAATAATTAGCAAAATTGGTAATATTTACGCTTCAGAAATACTTTTTGATATTAAAATTCAACCTTTAAAAAAACTAATTAACTTACTAATAAATAAAACTAATTCAAAAGAAAAAGACAAAAATACGTGCTTCCACCGCTTCCCAAACAGTAATAAAAATTGCCATTTTAATTTACTGCAAAGCATACTTATTTTTTCCTTTTCGTCTATAATGTTAACGTTAAAATAAAACGCAGAGGAATCAGATGATTTGCTATCTTGCACCTACATCTTTATCGCTTTCGCCCAAACCTATGATTTAAAGAAAGATCATATTAATTCAGAAATGTTCTGTATAATATAAATAGGCTTACTAACGATGGAACAGACTACTAAAAATAAAATCATAGATGGGTAGCTTATTTATACACTTTAAAATACTTTTTGGAAATGTAACATTTCACAAACAAAAATCGCTCTAAACGAACGTAGATATTCATTGTTAAAATTAATCTAAAATAATCTACCTCTCCAGAAACTTCACTTAGGAGCAAGTATTTCTACTATATACTACTAGTTATATTAATTATATGTAAGTTCTAAAACGTTCAATAAAAAAAGAAGATTGAGACGTTACATGTAAGCTTTAAACTGGAACTTTGAGTATACCATTTGATATGCTATAATAATAGACTTGTACTAATTTCACTTTACATTATAGTTATACTAGAGTAGTAAATATAACTTTGGGTTAAGTAGTATTTCGATATATGTACTGTATAAGTGTTATTGTTTCGTTAATTATATAGAGTAAGGGTTATATCGCATCTTTAATAAAACTTTTCAAAATGTGTAATAAATAAAGAATACAGGAATAAAGGAATAAAAGATAGCTTCGTTAATAATTTTTTTACATATTGAATTTTTTAATCAATTTGAGCTTGAGTTTATTAGTAATATTAAAAATTATCTATTTTGATTGGCAAGTTATCACGGGAATTCACAGGTAGATATACAAAAATTAACCAATCATATGAATATTTGCTTTTCAACTAGAAAATTCTAAATTGATATAACTGTATATCTAAATTTGTATAATGATCTACATTATGCATATTGTTTACATGTTTACATTTTTTGACCAATTAAAACAAATGTCCGCCATGCTAATGTAATGTATTTAATAGTTAAATATATAATAAAGCTAAAAGGTTAAGTCATAGCAAGGCCTATCAAAGGAAAAAAATTTTTTATACTTACTTTGATAGTAGAATTAGGTTGATATCAAAATTATTTTTTTGTAATTCTTATTTAATAGTAGGATTTTTCTTTTGATTATAACATATTTATTATGTTCAACTTCAATAGTGAACTGGTGAAGGGCCAATGCAAGATAGAGGACTATCACATAGCTTCGAATTGCAAATAAAGTATATAAATAATATATATAAATTCTTTTATATACTTATTTTCAATATTATTGTCAAATACCATATAAGGTATTTTACTAGTAGAAGCCATAAATAAGTAATTTATATTTTTTGAATATAAATAAAATAGTATTTGATATAATAGAAAACTTTTGCCAGTTATGTAAGAAAAAGTAAGGATTTTTTAGCAAATAACAGACCCCAAGTTATATAAATCAGATAATTCCTATCCTATCGATTCATCATCATCATCATCATTAACATCATTGATATTTACTTCATAATTAACCATTCTCCCATATATAATACTTTCCTTGATTATTTTTTTAGCTTTCTCGTAGTCGCAGTTTTGGTTTTCAATTATATTTTATACTGTTCACTATGAGACAAGATAAGAATGATATTTTTCTAGAGAGAGGAATTGGTTGAATATCAAATTGGATAGCTTCGGCAACTATCTTATCAACACAAAACCAAAAGATTTACAATTAATCCAGGTTGTGTGTACTAAGTGGTTTGCATATAATTATTAACCTCATGTTTGTTTTTTAGGGCAGTTTGCCTGATACGTATACAATATTGGGCAAAAATTGTTGAATATCGGGAATTTGGCTCAAACAGGCAAATGATTGGCAGACATGTGCTGCAAAGCGGCACTTGTCCACCAATCATTTGCTTGTTTAAGCCAAATTCCGATATTCAACAATTTGTCCAATATTGGTGTTATCCGGCAATTTATGATCATGGCCCGATGAATCCCCTCTATATATAGACTTTAGATCAAAACAAAGATAATCTAATAAAAAAGAAATTTTTTTTCAAATGAGAAATGAGTGGAAAAAAAAATTCTAGGGTGTTAATTTTTTTTTAAAAACAAACTTTCTTTCACTTTATACGTATTATAAAAGTATGCTTCAAAAATTTTTTTTCTAATGCCCAAATCAAGAACTTGAGTTAGTAATCTTAAAATGAATGCAATTCATCTGGAACTGGTAAAATGAAAAAAAATAACATTTCTGAGCCAAGTATGATTAATAATAATATAACAGTATTGCAAAAAAAGTTGATCCAAGTGTTAAAAATAATAGCACAAAGATAATTTTCTTTTTTTTTGGTAATTTTTTTTTAAAAAAAAATTATTTTATTAAACAACCAATTATAATGTTTATTTAAAACCTGCTCCAGTTAATACTGGTAAATATGAAAATCAAAATTCTCAAAATAAAGATTTTATTGAGAAATTTCTTGCAGGAAAACATTTAATAATTGCACTTTTCATTTTTAACTGCCTACAATTGAAAAAAATGTCAGTAATGCTAGAATTAATGCATTAATAATATAATTGATTACCTTGCTTCGAGTACTTTTCATTGCTTATACAAATTTAAGTACTGTACTTTGTTCTGGCCTATACAATTTTATTGTCATTAAAACTGTATTACAGTATTTGTATTATTGATTTTGGTTCAAAAATTGGATATTTGATATTTGATATTCGGCAAGGCCAACACATCACGAGATTACCGATAGTATCAATCCCGGATCAGTCTGAAAATCAAAACAAATAATCTGATATTCGGCAAGGACAAATCACCCAATAGTAAATCCTGGATCAGTCCGAAAATCAAAACACTGTTCCGAAATCAGTCAAAAAATATCAAGGCGTTGCTGCGCCATGATCATATGTGTTTGCTGGATAACATAAAATATTTGTATATATTAGGCTTCCGCATGGGCCTGGGCTATCTATGGGTACCCATAGGTAGTACCATAAGGGCTGGACGATTTCTGGGCCCTTGGATAAGGGTAAGGGCTTCAGGTGCTGGGCCCTTATAAAGCTGGGTAGGGCCTGGGTAATACTATTTACTGCCCACGGGTACCGGTTAACAGAAATGGACATTGCCAGTTACACCAATCAACATATAAATATAGATTTTTTTTTTTACAGTGCCGAGTTTGCTTCTTTTTTTTTTTTTTTACTATTATTTGTTATTTTTTGCATCGCTTTTGTTGTCATTAATGACTTTTTACTTTTGCAGGTTCGTGTAGGTTTGTTTTTGCTAGTTGTTGTCTTTCGCTAATACATGTTGTAACTTTGTTTTTTTTTGCTTTGCCACTTCACCGGTGTTGCTTTTTGCCGCTGGCGTGTCAATTCGTCCATTTGGTGACTCTTTTGTAGTTGATGCCGTCCATTTCGGTGTTTCTTTTTGCGATTCTTCGTAAGATTTAGCTTTCATTGTTGCTTTATTTGCCTTTTGTTTCTTACACTTAGTCACTTACATTCTTTCACAAACTTTTGTTTTCTCCGGCGGACCTTCTGGTAGGATTGGTTTGCATGCAATGACGTTTCTGAAACGTACTGTACGTTACTCCGTATGCTTATGGTTAATTTTAGTATAGTTATTAGAGTTTATGTTAGAATAGACGTTAGGGTTAGATTTAGTTAGTATTTGTGGTTAACAGTTAGGATTAGAGCGTTAGGTTTAGTTAGTATTTGTGGTTAGCGGTTATATAGGTAAAATACTTGACACGACACACTTATTACAGGCATAAGTGCATATGGTCAGGAGAATAGAATCTGTACTTATGGAGTTATGTTTAGTTTGCTATATATATAATGTTATTACATTAATTCAATTTAATAAGTAGTATTACGAATGTTGTTATATTCAATAAATGAAATAAAATATATAAAATTAAATAATAATATTCATAACTCGAATACCTTATTTAAACGCATAATGTCGATAAATATTATTAAAATTTATAAGTCTCTATATGACCCGTTGTCCCGGGTCATGACTTGGATCAATATCTGACCGCCTGGACCACTATTATCTGACCACGTCGGGTCTCTAGGCATAACATTAGATTGTGCACAAACTTTAAATGACCAACCGATCATAAATGACTCGAGCCGTTTAGTAGACCATTCCTCGTTCGACCCGGGTTATAACAATTTCTGATCTGTGACCATCGACCTGGGTCAGAACACTACCTATAGGTAGTTCGAAGGGTACCCATGTCTAATGGGCCGGGTATGGGTACTAAAATCTGGGCCCTAGGATAAGGGTAGGGCTCAAATAGAGTGCCCGTGTACAAACGGGTAGGGTAAGGGTATCACTAGTACCCGGCCCATGCGGAAGCCTAGTATATATCAGCAATAAATAGTTCAAATTTTGATGTTCTACATATTAGATCAGTGATTATTTTTCACTGTGCGCACTGTGCGCAGCACACAGAAACAAAAATTTGCGCACATTTTTTTTCAGTAGATGTGCGGATGCCGCACAGAAAAGTTTATGAATTGTGTGGTATCCGCATAGTAAATTTTAATTGAAAAATTAACACTGTATTAGATAATTCGGTCATGTAATGTAAAACATTGGGCAGATGTTCAGTCAACATACTATATTGTGGTAGGCCACTGGTAGGCCTAGTGATTTGAACTGGTTGGGCTATAATCGGTTAACTAACCCAAACTGAATACAGTCAACCCTCCATCAATACAACTTGTAGGGACAAGCCTACAACGTGCATTTAGGGAGGTTTGCATTTAGAGAGAGCCAATTAAATTGCAGCTTTTAAAAATTAGATCATCAAGTTTGTGTAACTTCTACCAAAACTGTATAACCTATCTTAAATACTAAAATTTGATTGGCCACGTGCATTTAGGGAGGTTAGTGTGATATAAAATGTTATTCAAGAGAACGTGCATTTACAGAATATAGAACGTGCATTTAGTACTAATAACATTTTACGGAATAGAAAAAAACGTGCATTTAGAGAGGTATTGCATTTATGGAGGTTGCATTTATGGAGGGTTGACTGTAAATTTTGGGTAACCGGTTGAGTAAATGCTTAATCGGTTGACCTGTACAACCGGTTGAGAATCAGTTGACATAATGTTAAAAGAGCAAAGGTCACGAAGAGGTCCTAAAAGAAAATGAATGAACATAGTAGAAACAGGGAGAACCGTCCCATCATTTGTAGATCGGTTACACGATTGATAAAAGCTTTTTTTATATTGTTTTACAATACTTTTTTAGAAAGCTTACGTAACTTAATCCCACTATGAAAGACAAAAAGTCTTTTAAGCAAACTTGAAGTATTCGAGCCGCACTACATATTTTTTTAATCTTAGTTAATCCCACGTTGTTATGTTGCAGCCTCTTAGTAAAGTTCCGTTTAAAATATATATAATTTAAAGTATAAAACAACCAAGAATAACTAAATTTTGAATAAAAAACGAAGAAAAAAAAAGTAAAACTAAGGAGGCTACGATTCAGTGAAGGTTAAGGTATCAAGTGCACAAGTTTATTTAATTATTATTATGTATGCTACATAAAAATATTCCAACTAGCGAATTATAATAGATAGTTAACTATATAGTTTTTTTTTTTTTATTGTTTAGATTATAATAAGAATCGATGTATAATTATCTATGTACCAATACTGTAATAGTATTAATATCTTCGCTAATAGCAATAGTTATAGTATAGAAATCATACAAAATAGATGTGTTTTAGATTAAATATAAGGTGGTTATATCAAAATTATAAGAATTTATTACGGCATATAGTAGAAATTAGTTGATTTAGCTATGTATAAACGAATTAATAAAAAAAAGCATGTTCACGTCTCAGTAACATTCAGAGTACTATTTTAAATTTTAAATTTTAATATTCTTTCTCGTTATTATTATTTTTTTTAATTTTTTTCGATTTTTAAAATTAATGATTTGATTGGTCATCACTTATCGGAGCTTTTCGTAAGTGATCTGCAGTTTGTATAACAAGCATAACAGAAGTTCGTTTTGATTGGTTGTTAAAGATACCCCGGAAAAAATGTCGATCATGCTCCGGATAGAGTACCAGACAAAAATTTTATAACTCTCGAACTTTTAAAAAATTTGTCAATACACTCTAAAGACATATTATAAATTTACAATATACTAATTCAGTTTTGTATTAACAACTTTAATTTGAATTTTACAAGGGTTTTGTTATTTTTTTCACAATGAATACATATAAACGTCAACTAAATAACGCGTACGCGACCATTCCTAACACTACTATTACTATCACTTATTGTGTTATAAACGTCATATTCACAAACTATACTTGTACTAAATAAATTATATAATCAAAAATATTAAAATACGGTTTAGAATAATAGTTCAAAATTATACTTTTCGTAAAAAAACACAAACAAACTAGTTGAAACAGAGTCTTTCAATTTCAACTCACCAGGTATTTAGACCGCCGAACCACCTTCCGACCTTTCAAAATATTCACCTCTCATCTAGTTTTTGGAACTATTTCATCTTATTGCATCTCAGGTTAAAAAACAATAAGTTTGAAGGTAAACTACCAACGACTAAAGTTGGTTTTTACGTTTTGTCATATGACACGACGATTTTTACTATTAAAAGTACTTTAAAAATTACAATTGACTATATAAAAAAAAGATCGTCACCAATCATATTTATCCTAATAACAGCCAATCAAAACAAACTTCCGCTATGCTTGTGTAACAGACAAAAATTTGAGTAAAGGTCCGAGAATTCCCGAAAGTAAACGTGAAGTAACTTTAATCGGTTGAATCGGTTGAATCGGTTGGCACCCGGTTAACCGATTAAGGAAAATTTTCTCGGTTCAAATCACTAGGTATTATACGATTTGGTTTCGATTTTATGTTCTTATCCCGATAAGTAATCCGGAATTGAACTGATCACATGACTATTTCTGTTATCCAATCAGAAATGTGGAGGGAAATTAGTTAACGCATATAATTAAAAAAGTAAAATGCTAGTCTTTTAAACGTAGAATAACAATGTGTAAACATATATTAAACGCACAGGTATATTTTGTGGAAATGCTTTGTAAACGTTTGATACCTGAATAACACAACTTTTTTTTTTTTTATAAATATAGGTTTCGATCAGGGCACCATGCTGTAAACGGTGGTTTGATTGCGCAGAATGTCATAATGAGACTTCAGATCATCAGATCCGAAAAACGCTCGAGATGGTTTTTGCTTGCAAGAAATGTAGAAAAGTTTTCCGTAAAGACATGGAAAACTTTGATGAAACAGATGAATATTGTCCCAGATGTGATAATCATTATATACTTGATGCCAAAACGCCACAATTTGGCATTGGTGTTGAAGGAGACGATCCAAGATTAGACAACAGGTAACACATATTTTCTTTAACAGATCTATCATTAGTTATCATGCTTATAGTTATTTTATGTTTTTTTTTTTTTTTTTTTATTATAGAATGTACAAGGATGAACGTGTTAAGACCGATCCTCAGAAGAGCATATTCAACCAGGACACGTCACATCAGTTGGGATAGAGGTTGTAATAAATAGTACTCTTTTTACATAGATTTTTTTTTTATATTCAACATTTTATATAATGAACTTAATATAGTTTTAATAGTATTGATAATATTGAACAACATTATACTAGAATTCTAAATACAATCAAAAAAAATTCAAGCATCATTAGATTAATAAAGTTTATATACAATATTATAATTTTTGGGATTTGTAAATGCTCTTTTGGTGTCCAAGACATTTATTATTTATATGAGAATAATTGCTATTACTGTATTAAAATCACTACATTTTGGGCTAAAATTTTTGTATTAATTAGCTAATATATTTTTTCTAGCATTCACGAGACAAAGTTGATGCAGATATCAGACATTGGCATGTATTTACTAGTTAAGGCTATATATTTAGGGATGTTATTGGCTTACTTGGTTCTATTCATTAATCGGTTGGTTATAAACAATTGAAGGAAATATTGTAATTACGTATTTTTTACTTATTTGATATGAATGATGGCAAAATCAATCCATTCCGATCCAGTCGACCGGGATTCCAATGCACTTCGGCGTATTCGACCCAGAAATCCCCAAAATTCCTGGTCGGGGTGCATCGGATCCATGGTCGGCAGGGCGGAAATGATCGATTTTGCCCAGGATCACTAAAAATTTTACTAATGAAATCGTAGCCGTCCGTTAAGTGAAAAGTGCTCAGCTGATAATTTTGCTATAGAACCAGCTAACCACATGGACTAAATGCCGGCCTAAATCCGACCAGGAATTTTGGTGATTGCCCTGTAAAAATCTTAAAAAGTAAAATTTTTAATGATTATGGATCAATTCCGATCCAGTCGACCAAGATTCCGATGCACTCTGTCACGGAAATTTGGGGACCTTCCTCAGTTTCTCAGTTTCATAGGTTGACAATTTTGTTTTGATTTTTTACTTTTCTTCTGCATTACATCAAATTTTGTAGTTAATTATTTTAATACATTTGATAATGATAGGATGTCATAATCATCTGGATTATATAATATCAATGAGATTGAAATCATACAGTTTTATAAGGCTTATTGTGTATCTTGAAATGTTTTTTGGATCATGATATAGAAGTTTGTAGAGATTCGGACAGGTTTATATTTCAAGAACTAGACACGCCTAAACAATAACTGTTAAAAAATTTTTTTAAGTGGGCTCAATTCCTGATTAAAAAAAAAAAAAACTTTTAAAAATAAATATGAATTAATCATAAGCTTTAAGATAAAATATGATAAATAAATTAAAATTCAGAAAGTATATATATATATACACGTGTATATGTATCTATATATATGTATACAATATATGTATATAATTTTATATATTTTAAAATCAAGCACAGACACTTGGATTATATATTAAAATTCATATGACAAATATTTTAGTTTTATATTTTAACATGCGAAGGGTACTAATTTATCCATTCGGATCCATTCGCCTGGTCATGGTATTTCAATATCCAGAAATTTGATTATTGCGGTTGTTCCTATTATGACAATTATAATATAAATGAATATGGATTATCATTCATTATTCGAGATTTAAATTGGCGATCCTCACCTGCGTGATAAAATTAAGTGCATCTTCCTTAGTAATAACACTTATACGTGATACTTTATTTGAAAATGTCACTCCATAAAATTTATCAGCATTTGCAAGCATCTCTGGGCGGAAAGTTGTGGTAATAAACTGCCCATTTTCACTCAATTCATGGATCATTGCTAAGTGTAACAAAATCTTTTAGAAAATGACATCAAATCAAACGACATCAAACCAAATGACTTACAAATAAGTAACAACTACATACATGCAACAGCCGTACGGTATTGTGCATCAAGAGCAGCATCAATCTCATCAAATAAATAAAAGGGCGCTGGATCGCATCGTTGTATTGCAAATATCAGAGTGAGTGCAACCAATGATTTTTGTCCACCAGATAGTTGTTGCATACGAAGACCCTCATCTGTTTTACTGTTAAACGAGACCTTGAATGATATGGATAAGAATAATTCTCATGTAAGAAATTAGGATTGGAATTCATGATAATACAAGTTAGTACCGGTATGTATATACCTTTATTGAAACACCAGTATAACTATCTACAGATCCATTTTCGCGATCTTCCCGCTCATCGACATCTTCCATTTCATCCTACATTATATATAAATTTAACAATTATGTATCGTTAATAAATCGGGTAAATAAATCAATAAAAATAAAATAATAGTTTCTTAATCATATTACCCGATCATTTCTCCTATAATCCTGATCCTTAGATATTGCATATAAGTTCAATGAAAGTTTACCAAAATTTATATATAAATACAATAAACTTATAAAACATGCACCTTAATATTTCTTTTTTGCATAATTAACTGTCCCCGTCCTGCAGGTACTAATTTTTCAAAGATTTCAGCAAAATACTTTGCTACCTGCTTGAATGTGCGTTCAATTGCTTCATCTTTTCGCTGATCTAATACATCTATTAGATCGTTTATAGCCTAATTGAAAGTGAGTTTAATGGCTAATTTATAAAAAAAATACGTGTAATATAGTAATTACCCTCTTTGATTGATCTAATTCTTCTTTCCTTTTCGTAAGAGTGTCTCTTTGCTTAGTGAAATTGTTATATTGTTCAAATGCCTTCTTGTTAACATGACTATACTTTTTCAGACCTTCGTTTACTTTATGCAATTGTTTCAGAAGCTATATAAAAAAATAAAGTCGGATTATGTTGACATTATTGTACCATTCTAAATTGAGAAATTTAAACATACCTTTGTGGGATCTGTGCTTTTATATTTTTCAAAAGCCTCTTCTGGTAGTGCACCAAGCTCACGAATATTTTTAGTACATTCTTCCTTCTTTTGTAACAATAATTTCCTTTTTGAAAGAAATTTGTCGACATTCTTTTGCTGCCGTTCCAGCTTTTGTTGCCGACTACTTTGCTCAGCCTAATAAAAAAAAATAAAAAAAATAAAAATTAATCAAGTAACAAAACCCGTACAAAATTCGATTTACAAAGATACCAACTTTTAATGCTTCGGATTTAGAAGTCTTTTGATTCAGATCTGTAGAGAGATCTTGCAACTCTGTCTCGATTTCTATTTAACAATATACTCCAAATATAAGTAATTAGATTCCACAGACATAATTATTAATTTTACAGAAATATTAACCTTTAGACCGACTAGACATTTCGCTAATGAGTTCTTCGATTTCATTTTTGCTATTTCGGATTTGATCATCCTCGCTTGTATTTAAGCTGTCTATTTGAAGCAATAACTCTTCATGGCGCCTTTTCAAATTTGCTTCCAATTCATTCTCCAATATGTTTTTCCTCCCCTCAAGCTAAGTTTGCAAAATCAATACCATAAGACAAGAATATGACTAATTGCCATAAATTTATGCATTCTTTTACCAACCTCAGATCGTGACGTAGACAGTTTGTACAGTTTTTCTCTCAACTGCTCAACTTCAACATTCAACCTCTCAAGTCGTTGTTGTTCTTGCATGGTTAAATTTTGAGTCAGTTCAGTACTCATTTCCGCCTGATGAGCTTGCTTTTGGGTATTTAACATTTTAATGCTGCTTTGAAGATTCAATAGAGATTTTTCCTGTTGGAAATTTACATTAGCGGCAGCTCAAATGTATTGAAAATATTGAAAATTTGAATTCAAAAAGTTAAAAAAAGTTACTTTATTAGCTTTTGACTCTTTCAAATTTGCTTCCTCCTTTATTTTTGAATTCAATTCGAACATAAGAGGATCACGACTATCCTGAGCTTGTCGTCGTTTAGCCTCCACATTTTGTATTGAATTCAATTTTTGCGTGATTTGTTGATCTAAACGTGTAACAAAATAAGTGAAGGATAATAAATGGGTTTATAATAATACATAATTTAATCTCATTTAGAAAGGATATGAGTTATTTCACTCTTCACTACTCTGGCTCGCTGTTCCAAGTCTGTGAATTCTTTTCTCCATTTTTTCATATTTGTCGCGGCTTCTAGTCTCCTGCGACGAACATCATGATATCCACCAGTAAGTGCACCTTTTCTATCGACTTGGTCACCTAAATAAAAATTAACAAAATTTGTTCGCTTAATACTTTTATACGTAATAATAATAATAATAATAATAATAACTATTTAAAACTATTAAAAAAATATATTATACAAACCATCCAATGTAATACCATTCAAGTCATATTCACGAGATAACCTAGATGCGGTTTCTAGGTCATTGCAAATTATTGTACGACCAAATACCTATTCAAATGTTTTTATTTATAATTTTTTACCATAGAGAAAAATGCACAGATAAAATTAAGTGATTACCAGAATCATCTAATATAGTCCTGATGAAATTGACTTATTACCTGCACTATTGCTTTTGTATACGTTTTATCAAACTCGACAACATTGACCATGGGTAAAAAATCTTCAGATTCAGGATAATCATAGTCCTTAGTTCGCAAGCGATTTAACGGCATAAAAGTTACACGCCCGTTTTGCTCACGATTGAGAGCCTCCAAAATTCTAGTAGCTGTATCATCTGTATCAACAACTACGTGAAATAAACTGTAATAATGTGGTAATAAAATAAAATAAAATATATATGAAAAAATATTGCATTTTTCCGAAGATGAAGTTACCAATAATTTTTACCTTTGCCCAGCAGTGACTTCCACTGCTGTCCACATAGAATTATTTGTGCATTCAAACAATTCGTAAAGTGGGCCATAAACACCATTAATCCTAAATTGTTCGGTGATGCGTTTCACAGAATTCAGACCATTGTTGGTTTTCTTTAATAAAAATTAATTTATGTAAACTTTAATATGATTAAATAAACGTTCAATTAGCAGAACTAAACGTACCTTATCCATTGTACTAGCCAAAGACCTTTCATAATTTTTCCATTGCTCCCGTGCATTGATCAATTTCGTTTCCAGTTGTGCATCTTCTTTCCACAGTTCTCTAGGTGAAAGTTAATGCGTTAATTTTAAATTGTATATTTTTTGAAAATCAAAAAAAAAATACAAACTTTCGCTGTTCTATTAATTTATCTCGTTGAGATTTTAAGTCATTATATTCATTGCCTAATTCCTCAATGGTCGCTTTTCGCTGTTCTAGCTTACTCTTTGTATCATATATTTCATTATTCACTCTATCTATACTTTCAGAAATATCGTGTATTTGGCCTTCTAATTCGTCGGTCTGAAAAAAGTATAGTTCAGAAGTAATTATCAACGAATAAAATTATTAAAATCTATATAAATGTCTATTTGTACCTGTTGCTTTTGTGTAATCATTGTGTTATCAATCTCTTTTATTTCTTTTCTTAACCATTTGTCCCTTTCCGTCTTGGAACGAAATTGTGAACTACGTCCTTGTTTAGAGTAGAGCGTTTGACGATTCAATTCGGATTCTTCCAATCTACGTTTAATATAAGCATAAACATTATTTTCATGAGTAATAGAAAAATAACTAATATCTTTTGATGCAATACCTTTCATTTATTTCAGCTTCTTCAGCAACTTCCTTTTCATAAACCGGTATTATCTTATCCAGCTCTGTTTCTTTTTGCTTGATATTTGCTTTTATATTTTGTAATTCCAATACTCTTTTTGCCTAATGATTGTTTTGTAATTCATGATCATATTATTTATGAATTGATCAAGTAATTAAATTAATGTAATAATGTAATATAAATCACAAACTTTTGTTGCTTTATTTTGTGCTGCGGTGTCTTCCATATCTTTAATTGCCAATTCAATTTGCGCATGGGCTTTAATCTGTTCTTGCATATCTACATCAAGCTCCCTTTTTTCCACTCTCAAGAGTTCAACTTTTTCTTGGAGTTCTGCCATTTCACGCTCAATGTTCTGAATAATGAAAAAGTTTATATAAATCGAATGTTGTATGACTTTATTGCAAAATAATATATAGTAACTTACAGTAATTTCTTGTTCGAGATCATTGAACTCCATGTTTTGTTGGTTCGAACCATGGACCTCTCTTTCTCGTTGTTCATCCATCTGCCAATTATGAACATCATATTATTAATATTTTACTTCATGATATTTATGTATCAATACAAATACAATGCAAACCTCAGTTAATTGACGAAGTATATCAGTCTGTTCACGATGAAATATTGAATATTCCAAACAACGTCTTTCGCGATCCATTTCCTGAAAATTTTTTAGTTCCTCTTTTTCTTCTTCAAGTTCTTCGAGACGTTCTTCAATATAGTTGAGAAGCTCTTCGATTTTTGATCTTTTGGAATCTTTATATTTTTTAGAGTAACGAAATGGCATCAGTAGATTAATCAACATGTGTTCAATTCTCTCATATAGATAAATGGTGATGGGAAAACCTGTTTCTTCAATAATTTTCATGCTCTCTTGTCTCCGTTGTTCATATACTCTTGTACCAGCAACCTCTTTTAATAATTGCAATCGTTCAGGATCTTTGGCGTTCGTCAAAGCAGTAATCTGAACAATTTATCACATATGAAACAGAAATTGAAAACTATAATTCAAATAACGTATAATGTATCATGCCCACTAAATTAACACTTACCCTTCCTTGTGGAACAATATAATACGGATTAGAACGAGAAAATCCGGCGCTTTCGAGTAAATTCATTACATCATTTTTCCTATTGAGAAAGTAAACATTATTTTTATGTAATATAGAATAACCCATAAGTTAAAAAAATGCAACGAACGTTGCAGTTTTTTTATCTAATGAATATTCTTCTTTTTTCAAACCAATAGTACGCCTGATAACCACTTCATCTTTACCCGTCTACGAAATGAAAACAATAATAATGACATTAGGATAGATAAAGGTTAAAATTCAAAACTCAAGACAATAAATATTCCATTGTAAACCATAAATCCATTTGAATAAGCACAGTTGACATTAAAAATCACTAACTGGAAATCGATTATCACTATTATCGAATATTATTTCAACATAAGCGGACATAGTGGCCGGCCCCGTTCCTTCCTTTAAAATTAGTCAAACTTTTTTATTTAATGATTTAATAGGCAAATTTGACATTTCTTGAAATAAAAAAATTAACTTACATGAAGAAGCGCTAAGCGTTCCTCTTTACTCATATTCGTGTACGCATCACTCAAAACAAATCGAATTGCTGATAGAAATTTATGATGAGTGTAAAGTAATGAATATTAAGATATATTAAGATCATATTAAAACCATGCATAGTTTCATTTAACCATTAAATTCAGGTTGCCTTACCGGCGAAAAAATTACTTTTGCCAGAGCCGTTTCTTCCAACTAATTTTATATAAACATATAAGTTAAATTTAAAGTATATTCTAATAGTAAAAATAATTTACTTCATAACTTTAATGAAACACACCAACAACATTATGTCTTGGACTAAATGGTTCTATTATAGTTTGGTCTTTATAGGACTTGAAGCCTTGAATAATGATCTGTGGAGAGATAAATTGTTAATAAAGTTACTTTGACTCTTTCAAACTGCAGGTAAAATTTGAGATAGCTCTTCATTAGTGACACCTGTTTAATGTACATAGTAACTTCGTGACGGTAACTTTCTTTAACATAAAATCTAGGCTTATTCAAATACGCGTTCGCGTGTCTGTTGAGTTAACTTGATAAGCCACTGTTCATGAAGTTCAGGTAGTACCGTCCCATATTAGGAAATGCTAGAAGATCGTTGCACAATTAATCAGTACCTGTAGTATACAGTAAATACAGAAATATATTAAAATTATCCAATAAAATTATATCTTTAGCATTTACCTAGTCTATAAAAATTAATCTATTTAAACAATAGCCTCGCGTAATATATAGGATAAGGTTAGCTTTGGGATTATAGTTTATGCTAAAATTTTGCAAGGAATATTTTTTGTTAGACAAAATTTTATCATGTATACTAGCGATGCAAACCAAACTATTTGGGACGTCCAAACTGCGTGATGAATAGTATCACATAACTTTAGCAATAGTAATAACCTAATGTGATACTAGTCGTCACATAATTTGGATAGTTTTCCCTAATATATACCCATGTTTCATACACTAGTGTACAAATATTCAAATAACATTAAAAAATTATAGAAAAAAACTTTAATGTACTGTATATATGATAAATTATTAACAAATATACAAAACCTTAGTAGATGCAAAATTTAATATATACTGTATTTAACTTCTACATTTAAATTATTAGTAAATAATATTTGTTACGTATCGATTTAAAAAAATATTGTATAAATAAACTATATGAAATAATCTATAAGTTAGTTGGTTCTCTAAGTCATGTATAAAAGTAAAACCTAAATGTAAATTTATATTTCTATATTGGGGTTTAAATTATAATTTACTAGGCACGTATCTAACAAATCAAATAGATTGAGTCCAGTAAGAATAAACTTGAAACTTTGATGACGGGTTTTTTTTCTTGATGGCATTCATACATACCAGTTAAGTTAAATTATGTTAAATTATATTTATCATTTATTTTTCAAAAAAGTTAACTTGCGTTTATTACACTTATTTTATTTTTTAAAAAATGTTACGTTTATCACATTTTATTTTTCATCACATCTAATACATATCAGCGGATCGGCATAGTTGGGTAAATCGACCAATCATGATCGAGGATTATCAAAAAAATTTTGCTCGAAAATTTATTATAGAGCGAATTTACACAAAAACGGCCTTTTTAACCAGCTTTGCATTTATAATTAAGTACGTAGAACATTATGAAATTCATGTATTTAATTATAAGCCAAAAGTAGATTAAAAAGGCCATTTTTTTGAAAATTAGCATCCGAATTTACCCTTGATAGTTACCAACCCATCTTACAATGCCCAACCCATCCTAAAACACCCGAGTATTTCAACAAACGGTAAAAGTACTTCTTTCTACAGCTTAGCATAGCTCTTTTATTGGATTTTTTTGGTTTTTTAACTTGTCTAGACGTCGAAGAAGCCCTTTTGTTAGTTGTAACAAGTGCTTCATTTGTTAGTTTTTCAACGTCACTTAGGAGCAAATTTTCGTGTAACAGTTTATTGAAAAAAGGCCCAATTATGCCGATCCGCTGATATGACTAGAGTTATGGTTAAAAACTTTTAGTTGTGACAAATGTAAGTTATTACAACACACTTTTTACATGACTGCTCATCTTTTTGATATATGAACGAATCAATTAATCTAATAACAGTATATTTATATAGCAAGAGTATAACTCGTCAGAGGTGTGACAACAGTGATTTAGCAGTAAGAATACTTAAGAAATGTTATGCAAAAAGAATTGAGATATATATTTATTAATTGATTCAGTAATAATACGTGAATTATCCTTTTTACAAAAGTGAAAATACAACACTTTTATAAGTTTACGTTAATACAAAAGCGTGAGTAATAACCTGCAGATTATCCTTCTTACAAAAGTAAAAATACAAACTTTTATAAGTTTACATTAATACAGAAGCAGAAGCAGCTTTTATTAAATAATTTATTATTTTCGTAGCCCAAACCTTAAAGGTTTAATAATTTTTCCTTAAGAGACAAAGATTTACTTTGATTTCTCTTTAACTTTTACTCAATATTCAATTTCTTCTTTCTTTACACCATCTTATGATATTTTTACTTTATAACATCCTCAACTTCAAATTAGTAACATTTAGATAATCATAACATTTTGTATAATTTTATTAATAAATTATTAAAAATATTAAATTACTTGAAATTTACTAATTGATTATAACTTTTTGCACTAAATAAACTTGTTTAGAGCAAAAAATTATATCAAATCAGTATATTGTGTTTTATTTTTTTCCTAAAATTATGCTTAATTTTGGTAATTTTTATCAAAATTCAAAAATTAACTAGCCATACATATACTTTTGATATCTAATTTAAGTAGTTTATTCAAAGATTCTACACTAGCTGCTATATCTGCAACCCAATTATGAGAATTGCCTATTTAATCCCTCTGTTCTCTGTTCCTTTTGCTGATCTTTTTTCTGTATTACCAATATATTTTTCAATAATATTAGTTAGTTGAAGTTTATACTAAAAGCTTAGTTGGTTCTTTAGAACTTCTTTAATGTACTATTTAGTTTATTCTTAATATAAAACCTGATAGAGTAGTATCTATTTTATACAAATATTTATTTACACTTTGATAACTTGCACTATAGTATCAACTAACAACTAATACTTGTAATCAAGAGTACATTTAAATTGCTACTATAGTTGCTTTAGCCTTCTATATACCGGATTCTTAACTAAACTTTCAGAACAAATATTTTCTTTGGATATATCAAATTAGTATAATAAATTTGCTATTTCAGATCTGAACTTAGGTTAATCAGTATATGTAACTAATAATCTTTTATTTAAATAAATTTATTTTGTATTATGAATAAAATTTATTCTATATAATTAATTAAACTAGTATTCTGATTCAGGTTAAATAATAGTAATCTAACAGATCAGATATTTAATCCAAATCATGATCCTAGTTAGATAATAGTAACCTGATGAGTTAAAAATTTAACCTGAAACATAACCGAGATTAGATAATAGTAACTTGATAGATTAGATATTTAACCCTGTTCATAATCTGGATTATATATTTAACCAAACCATATTTCAGGTCAGATAATAGTAACCCAGTAGTAATAAATACAAAAATTAGAAAAATAATGTAAAATGTTTTTTTTTTATACAATATATATTATAGTAGTATACAACAAATTATGTATTATTCATTAAACTCTTTCTGTTGATCCCTCGTACCAAATTTTCCAAAAACTCCGATCTACGAAAACTCTATAGTTAATATAACTATACACAACAAAACTTCACCAAAACTGCTGTTGGGTACAAAGTCCACTTACTGGATGTTCTGCTCCTGAAATAGAGATGAAAAAGATATGTAGACTTTTAAACGAAGCACCTTGGCAGGCTTTGGTACTATTGAGCAAAGACGTAGTAGAGAAACTCTGGAGCTTTGTCAAGTCCTATGGATATGAAAATAGAAGTAGAGGCTTGGTTAGATATATTATTCTATATAGTATAACTCTGTCAAAGTCCTTTAAGTTTGGTACTTCTGCCCTACGCCCCTTTGGTCTTTTCGAAATTTCAAAAAAGTGGGCATTTTGGTTTACCCCCTCCAAAAGATCAGCATTGTTTATTCCTTCCAAATCGGGAATGCGCCTACCAAATCGGAATGAAGTCACAAGTGAAATCGGGTCCTTCAAGATAAACAGTGAACACCACGTGAGGTTTTTTGGAGTAGACATCGAAATAAAATTTCTTTCTAGAACGTTCTATTAGGCGTAGTTTCTTTTCTTTTTTCTTTTCTTAATCTGTACATATAATACTTAAGGGAGGCGTTTCCTTGCATAGTATTATATAATTTTTTTCGTTGTGCACAGGCGTAAATAGTGCTGTCATAGCCACTTACTTTGTGCCTTCTTCTTCTTTCTTTTCATTTTACTTTATATTACTTTGGCTTTTCGTTTAGGTTGTGTAGATTTCCCCCATTTTATTTTTCTTTTATTTTCTTTATACCTTTTTGTTTTCTGGTAGAATCCTGCTATTCGAGAAGTTAGGAGAAGAGAGTTAGAAAGTAGGTGGTTATGACAGGCGGCAAACTTTCATCGGTGATTCGGATACTCTAAATCTATTGAGAAGAGGAGTTCCAATGAGAGAAACGTTTGTATAGCAGGTCACATTTAAGGATCTTTAAGACACCTGGGTGGGTCGCACTTTAGTATTTGTACCTCAAAGTAGGTAATCATGTTGTACCGGCGTTATATAATTGATAGAATAAAAGTTGTGGCATGACTGCTGAAGTTTAAAAAAAAAAAAAAAACCAAAATATGTATTAACTAGGCTTATTTAATTATTTTAATTTTTTTTTATTAGTAACTTTTTATATACCCAATTTTTATTAGAGTTTAGTTTAGAAAGAAAAATTTTATTTTTCAGACTTTTTCTATACTGAACAAAATAAAATTTCTTGGAACAGCCTATTCAAATTAAAAAAAGACAACTGTATTATCTACTTCTGCTTTTATAAAATTTGTTTTGACTCTAGTAATACATTACAAATTTTCAAGCTAGTTAATCTAAATAGATTAACAATATTCTCCAAAAAAAAAAAATCAATTCAACATTCTCTAAAAAAAGATTCTCTGGAACAATATTTTTTAAATATTTTTTTAAAAAAAAAATTGACTTTATATTATTTAATAGCATATTTTAAATATATAATTTATAATACTTATTCTATTAACATAATTTTAAATATAACCTATTTAGTTATTAGCTGTTTTTAAATATAATCTTTTTATTTAATACCTACTTTTCAAATATAATCTTTTTTAATAATAAGACCTATATTAGCAATTTTTCAAATATAATTTTATACAAATTGTTTAAAGTTTTAGTTGATTTGTTATTTCTTTTGGTATCTACTTCTGTAATATATGTTCTTTTTTTTAGTATAACTCTAGTAGCCAAATTGGTAAATTCCTCTCCAAGGGTTTTGTTGTTTGGATCCTTGTAATTTTATTAAACTTTTATTAATTCATAAAACTTATATAAATTTAAGGTACCCTTTATATTTAAATATTTGTATATAGTTTGCAAAATATGGCTAGATACCTTATCACTATAGAAAAAAGTACAGTTGTTCACATATTTCTGAATTCAAAATGTAAATTCTAGGCTTCAAGGTTACAAGAAACTGGCTAGTTGCAGCAACATACAGGTTTGAAATATTTACTCAATGTAGTAGAGGCAGCTGCATAGTTTAAAATATGAATTCCTAAAAAGTACGCTAGTAGGGAATCTTAGGTGTACCAATTTGGAATTATAAACCACCTAACTGGCAATATATACCAAATTAAAAGTAATAATATTCAATAGTATAAGTAAAATAGCAAATATGTAAATACCAATTGTTGGTTAAAAAGAGATATACAAATTTAGATTAGCTATATAAATAGAAATATAAAAGGCTTTGGTGGGTTTTAGCTATAGATAAATAGTTGTATAACTTAAAATTCTAGGTTTATTACTTGTATGTAATATGTATATATTTATAGTACTACTATATATCAATCTACTTAAGTATTACATCTGGAGTTCTTTTTTAATATATATACTTATTATTTTTTGCAATATTAATTAAATCTTTTATATATAATTTTGAAGATACCCAACAAAATATTTTGGTCTATATACTGCAAATACTGCAAACAGATAACTAGATTTGCTATAGTATTTATTTGTATTTTTAGGATTAAGAGTAGGGTGTCAATATTTCCATTTTCATATAAAATAGATTGTAGATCAACTTTGTATAACCATATTATATGATTTACATATAAACATCATATGATTCGACCAATGAGGATTATCAAATTTTTGTGTAACCTAGAAAAAACATATAGTGACCTCGGAAAATTTAATTCTATATGAAGTTAAAAAGATGTATTTCTTACAACTTCACTATTATAAACAAGCTACTTTAAACTATATATTATATAAATATGATAAAAATTTACTCAGATAATAAAAAGTTTTATTAGAAGCATATTTTTATTTACTATATAAAAATTCAATCTACTATATAGATCATATGAAAAATGATCTACGTACACCCTACCCTTAATAATAAAATAAACTAAAGATACAAGCTTTGTTTTGCTCTATAAAGAAAGTCATAATTAGAACTAGTATAAGGTTTATTAAAATATTAAAGGTTTTAGAAAGTTCTACTAACTGCTAGAATATCTAGATTAATTTTAGTTTTATTATTTTATAAGATAATAATGCTATAATTGGCAAAAATTAAAGCAAATTCTTTAACAATTTTAACAAATACAAGACAATGGTATTTATTATTAATTGATGATCTGCCACAAATTGATAGTGTGATCATAGTGTAACGTGATGCAGATCCTTACTATTTGTTGATATGTAAATTCTAAAATGTAGAAATTTCTTTGCCCACCCAAGGTAAACTTTTTTTTTTACTAAGTTAAAGAGTCATGGCTACTAAGAGAAAATTGTAGAGCTCATCGAGACGAGTCTAATGGTAGTTAAATCATTAAAATCGGCCTAGTAGATGATGAGATACCTTCGAAAAACGATTGGCCAACTATATGTAAACAATAGGTTTGTTTACACAAAATTTTATTTAGTCGACCAATCGTTTTTTGAAGATATCTTATTATCTACTAGTCTGATTTTGATTATTTATTTACCATTAGACTCGTCTCGATGAGCTCTACAATTTTTACTTAGTAGACATGACTTATTAACTTAGTAAGAAAAAAAGTTTTCTAAGTTTTCCTTAGGTCGCCAGAAATATTCCTATATTATAGGTAGGCCTCCGCATGTGCCGGGTAGGGCCGGGTAATGGAAATACCCTAGCCCTACCCGTTTGTATAAGGCTTGACTTCCAAGCTCTTACCCTTACTCTAGGGCTTAGAACTCAATGCCCTAACCCGGCTCTTAAAGCCCGTAGGTACCCACGGGCTTTCATTGACTAGTCGTACCTATGCTTTTCGATGCATTAAACTTGAATAATTTATTTATTTCAAATACTTAGATTAATAATATACTAAATTTGTAAATATTCTTATAACGGATTTGATCTAAACGACCCAAACTGATTTGGTTATAGTAATTTAGTATATGGGTCATGACCCATATAATAAATTTACTATAGCCAGTCAGTTTTGAGTTGTTCAGATCAAACCTGTTAGGAGCATTGAAATATCTTATCTTAAATATTTAGACTAATAAATATTTTTTATGCAATAGATTAGTGTTCTTTTATACTCAACCTAAAGTTATAAAGCATAGATATTCACAAATTGATAGTTACTGGTATTTCAATAAACATTCTTTATCTCACGTACTTCTTAAATAAAATAGGTATCAGGTATAGATTGATATTAACATATATTAGCCAATTATATGAGATGATATTCACGTGAAATATGTATAACAGGTACCCGCAGTACTACTCTCGCCCTACCCGTCTGTGTAAGGGCCCATGTCTCAAGCCCTTACCCTTACCCTAGGGCCTGGGATTCAATACCCTAAATACCCTAGCCTGGCCCTTTGTGGTCCTACCCGCGGGTACCCATGGGTAGCCCAGGCCCGTGCGGAGGTCTAATTATAGGATTTACATAGTAATTTGCATCATGTTACACTATGATCACACTACCGATTTGTGGCGGATCATCAATGAATATAAAAGTTTATTTCAAACTAGAATATTGCTACTATTTTGGTATTTGTAAATAACAGTAATGAAGTGTATGATATATATTGGGATACCAGAGCAAAAGGTAAACCTATTATCTAAATCAAATGGATCAGAATTTGAAATAAGTAAAAACCTACTAAAATGCTATATTATACAATTTTATTTATAAATATCAATATATAGTTTAATCTAGTTATAAATAACATGGGCCATATTTATAAGCAAAATAGTTAAAATACAATAATCTAGTAGTTTTCTAATATAGAAAATGAACAAACTCAAACTATAAGCAAAAGTCAAAAAATCAGTCAATACTAGTATAAAATTTGACAAAATTTTGAAGTATAGAATGCTCTTTACACTAATAATTCTAATTTAAAAGTTACTATATTAACTTTTTAAGAATTAACTATGAAAACTAGTATTAAAATTCTAATAGAAGTAAATATTTCAACAATACTTTCTTCTTCAAGCTGCTTTTATTTTTTTTGATATTTTTCTTAAACTGCAGCATAATGTTTAAATAAACTAAGGTAATTTCTTTTATTGTCCGAAGCGTAGCTGAAGACACTATACTTCTATATATTAGAGATCTGTCACGTCACGTGATGACATCTGTCACGCCACGTAATTAGCCAATAAACGCATTGCGTGATAATACAACAAAAAAATAAAATTTTTAATTTTAAGTTTTAATAAAACTTAATCGTAGTATGCTAATAGTGGCTTTTTTTATTAAGTAAATCGACCTTTATTATTAAGACAATTTTGTTCGCTATAACAAAATCTACCTACCTCTAAATTTTCATAAAAATCAGATAATTTTTTACTAATGGACATTTGTAAAAAACTAACTGGCATCATAATAGATTCTTTTGGTACAAAAGTGTATTTTATAAAAATCAACTAATAAAAAATCATCCAATTTTTATGGAAATTTAGAGGTAA